>JAANSP010000004.1:0-72156 GCA_036850745.1 Homidia socia
AGGTGTCGGAGAATCTTTCAATGAGCGAATGGCGGCTCAAATGGCAGCCTTGGATTTGTTAATGCGAGAGGCAAATAATTCAGCTGTCAATATTGCTCCTTTTGCCTTATACCCTGGTTGGAGGCTAAGACCACGAGTTACTCATGATTTGATGCGATTGTGCAAAGCGAATGGATTGAAGTGGCCAAGACTCATTACCAAATCAAATATCGGAGAGCCAGAGAAGCCAGTTTGTTTGGTGGAATGTTATATTGGAAAACAATTCATTGCAAGTAAGTCCCAAGTAGTAGGTTCTGACAGCATTTTTTCTTGTTGTAGTAAATATTACCCTAATCACAACTTACACGTGTCTATTTACAGGAGGAGAAAGCGATTTGCCATTCTGTGCTCGTAAATTAGCCGCCGCCAACGCCATAGAAGAGCTTGCAGCACAGAAATATCCGTTGGAGCATGTGGCTTTTGGTAAAGCTTGTATGACTGATGAGGAACTTGAAGCGGAAGGCTATTATCTTATGATACCCGATCTAGTAAGTACACGTATTATTTGTATGTTGCATTTGCAGACTGCGACATTTTTAAGTATCATTTTGTAAATTGAATTCTTTGAATTTATCTTCAGGACGACATCGGGTCTCCAGTTAATCAAGACGATGACCATGTTGCGCGAAAAGTTGGAAAGTGTAAGCGGGTCACTTTTGAGCGGAACACTTATGAAGAAGAAATGCAAGACATAAAAAGAAACAAGCTCGACTTGAGGGTAACTGTCGAGTGCGGGGAAAATCAACCAGCATCCAGAACTGCGGAGTTATATCAAAAAAAGGATAATTGAGAGAGAGCAAATGCACCTGTGTTTGACCTACTTTATATCGTGAAAGTCAACTTCTCGATGTTCTTTTGTTACTTAAATAATAATATTGCACAAATACATCAACTAATTATTATTTTGTTTCTTTATTCAACTAATTTATAATGCAACTAATTGTATTAACCAATGATACAATTTAACGTATTATAGCAATAATAATAAAGTACGTTTTCTATTTATAATTACATTGTGTTACATGTATTGTTCTTTTGCAATAAAGTAGTAGATAAACGTGTATAGCTTGAAGATACAGACAGACACAGCATTTTTTGTAATTTATATGGCATGTTTTTGGTAGCAAGCTTGTAATATTTTTGTTTGCAAATATTCACACATTTTAGTTATTTTTCCCCAAACCATATTCTTCCAACCCATCTATCTAAACCTTAAATAAAACCATTCAAATTTCCATCATAAAATCGACACACTTTTCCTTCGGCTTCAACCATTTTTTTATTAGCGAATAAAGCGTGCGTTTCTGCTAACTCCGTATTCAATTCTAGCACGGTATAATTATAGTAATAGCTACAAATAGTTTTAAATTATTATTTTTTGGTCTCTAAAGTATGTCACAGGTATTTTTATTAGCTGTATATCTTCCAGATAGTAAAAGAGTAGTAATACAGTCAACTGCTACATAATATAATTTTTTGATAAGCTTCGTATTTTTTGTGATGGCAAAAAACAAGCACCTCTTGTATCACTTTGTGATTTTTAGAAATTTGAAATCCTTTTTATGTATTTTTTAAAGTTTCAGATTGTTTTTGAGATTGCCTATGTCATTGATTGAAGAAACAAAAAACTATTTGTTAAAAATTTATGTGCTGAAATTCGCAGCAGATTTTTTTTCTTAAACAGTAAGTTCATTTTATACTCTGGAAAGATGATAAGTGATTCTAAAGTTGCTATTTTTTCTCTGGAAAGCATTAAGCAATAAACAAAACACTGCATCTCCCAACTTGTATAATAATAAAAATAATATTATATAGTTACTACACCTTCAAGTTAAAAACAATTTTACAGAACCTAAAAACACCAGTTATTGCAAATAATCTAATTTAAACTTTTTAAACACCAGACACCATAACAGCAGACCTATGTATTTTTTCAACACACCGACTTAAATGAATAGAATAGACACTCTTGCTACTATCAATATAATGTGTGTAGGTAGACTGTAGACTACTACTGCAAAAATTAACAGTTTCTATTTCATTTATTACTGTTCCTAATATTACACAAATGACGGCCTTTTTAAAATTGTAGAACATATTTTATGTAGGTATACATGTATATATGTATTCTTCTATCAAGTATGCAAACTTTTTCTTTCACTTAGCTATTACATAGTTATTATTAGGTATGTATTTAATTGTACATGTAGTTTTATTTATAGATCATACTCAGTATATATACTACTACGATATATTATGTTATACATAATGTACTCTATCCGTAGGTAAGAAGGAGACATATTTGTAATATATATATATATATATATGTATGTATGAATATTAAATGTATTGATCTTCTCACTGCCAATGTCCGATAGTTAAAATGTTTTGTATTTCAAATTTCTTCTTTTTACATGATTGAAATTGTTGTAAATATTAGCAGCCATACACGATTTGTGAGACAAGTGCATTAAATTTATTCACCAGGCTTCTGCTGGATGGCTGTAATGGAGAGCCTTCGAATGTTGGGCTTGTCGTACTCCTCCATGCTCATTGTTCTCTGGCGGTTAAGTTGAGGTGCATCACCTTCTCCACCAGAAATGGTACGTTGCCTTTCAACTCCGGGCATTGCAACCGAAGTCAGCAATCCTTGACCTTTACAGAAGAGCAGGATGCTTTGGGCAACTTTCTCAGGCTAAATCATGGGAAAAAGAATATGGGAAATTATTTGAACTCTGAAACACCAACAAGACATTACTCAGAAGATGTACATCATTTTCGTTGCTGCAAGACATACCGCTTCGTTGATAACGTCACCGACGTCATCGATTTTAAGCAGTTGGGTCTTTTGCTTATCCATCATGGTATGGAGTTGTTGCACGGTTGAACCATAAGATCCCTTAGTTCCAGCAAGAAGCAACGTGTCGATCTTCAAATTCTTCTCCAACTGTCCAGTGATATCCTTACGACTGAACAAACAATTAAAATTAATCATTACAAACTGAAATCCTTTAACTGCATTTTTACATTCGCTTGTGTATAAATTTGCATTTATGGATGCCGTTAGAGTATATACAAACGGACCACTTACTTGAGGAAAGCATCGACGTAACTCTTCAGATTCTTTGCGTTAATAGCAGATCGCAACTTGGCTTGGTAATCCAAAATTGTCTTTTCACGATCCTTCAAGACATCGTCATTCTCAGCTGCCAATTGCTAAATAGGGAAAACGATAACCACAACAATATGTTAGAAACGTGAAGAATATCAAGTTATTAAACTTTTGAGCTATTCTATTTACAAAAGTACAACTGTTTAAATTAATGATTTTGCATATTAGCATTACTACAGGGTTTGCACATCGAGCAAGAACCGGTACGAAAGGCTTTTCTAATAATTAAGTTCATTTCTAATTTTTTTGATAAGACTGAACATGGTATTATATTTGACATACCCTCCACCGTTATTTAACCGTTATAATTTGACCATTAGTAACAGGCAGGTGTTTAATTTACATGACAATTATTACCCACTGCTGGTATGATAGGAATTCAGTGTTAGTTAGTATACTCTAAAGTTTAAATGATTTTTAAAAGTAAACTACGTAACTGGGCATCTTCATTGACCATGAAAGTGCATAAATACAGAAAGTGAAACTTATTTTCATACACCTCTACAGTTGCACATTCCATTTTTTTAATTTAAATAAGTTTGGAGCAGAGAGTAAGTTGTGATGAAACATTATTATATTTTATTGTAAGGATGCTTTTTTATGTAATATAAATCGTGCTTGGGAAAAATGTGGTCTGAAAAAGGTGAAACAACAGTGGACAAATTAACGAATAAGTAATCGATTAAATTTCATTTCATCAAATACAACAATTAATTATGTACAAAAATGCAGTTTAAAATCTTGAAATTTCGGAACACCAGGATCATGCTTGTTTCCTGGAAAATTATAAAAAGTACCATTCACCTTATTCATGACTCCTGAGAATATCAGAGTTTTTATACAGGACATGACAACTCATAACGTTCAACAGAAGTTAATTTTCAAAATGTTCGCAAAATCCAAATAATTTATTAAAATTTTAAACAATTCCATGGAAGCAGGGACAAGGGAAGGGTCAAAGTTATCGCTAAAAAATCGATGATGAATCATAAATTGTTAGCTTTACAATAGTAGAAGTTAGAGTTACACTCTATTGAAAATATGCATGTTTCGGAAAATGTTTCCTTCCAAACATTATTAACTTCTATATGTATATTAAATAGTATTCCTAACGAATGTTTTCGTTAAAGTCCGTTGAATATGTTTTTTTTAGAAACTAACAAGTGATTTTGATAAAAAGAAGAAATACTATTTCTATTATTAATAAACCTATGCCATATTTTCCTTCAAAATGTGAACTGTGGGTGCAAAATGTAGAACCAAAAAATATGAAAAGCATGAAATTTTATAACTATACACAATATTTTCAAATATTAATAAGCGATCGCAGGATAAAGAGTGTGTGTTAACATGGGTTGCTGGTTTAGTAGTATCAAGTGTGACAATTCAGTACTATGTATGTATGTATATCTGCCTAATTGCAAGCGTTATTTTGAATGATTGATTGTCATTCACTGTTTGAGTTAACATGGGTTGCTAGTTTAGTAGTATCAAGTGTGACAATTCAGTACTATGTATGTATGTATATCTGCCTAATTGCAAGCGTTATTTTGAATGATTGATTGTCATTCACTGTTTGTTAAGTCATTTGAGTTTGTCTAGGTTAGTTGAGAACATTCACGCGAGGAGAAAATAGAGAATATATAGAGACAAGTTTTTTTAGTTTTTGAAGTTAGAGTTGAAAACGTGTTATGGATTAGTGTTGTCATAAATAGATTTTGAAAACGTATCATCTCAAGACAGTTACACAAAGGTACATTGAAACGAGACATTTTGAACATAAATTACTTTGGAAAATCACTGTACAATAAAGGAAGTCACACAAAAATAATGATAATGTTACAAGATATTTTTTGCACAAATAATAGTGTACATACCAACTCAACGACAAAAATCTAAAATCTACTCTCGAGGAGAAGAAGGTGTACAACAAAACTACTTGAAACTAAATAAAAGGATATTTCACAAAATCAAAATTTGTTAAGGAGTAATTCTTTATCAAAAACTAAAATAATTACAAAGGAATCAAATCTTTTAAGAATTTTTTTTCAATTTTAATCAGCTTTCCAAAATTGAATACTTTACCTCTTCAACACGCTTGTAGCACAAGTGGCGGAGAGCGACAAGGAAACATAGTGATAAAAGAGAAGAAGAAATATAGATTTTAAAGATGATTGAAAAGTTGAATATTTTTTTAGAAAAGAATCAATCAGTTTTTAGATAGAATTAATCAGTAATAATAATAATGTTAAGTCCCAATCGTAAAGAATAGCAATAGGTGTATATGGTCTGTAAATCAATGAGTTTCACAGGATTGCTGAAATAGAAGAATTAAAAAGAACATTTTCCTACAAAATAATTGACGTTGACCTACTACCGTGTGACTGCTGACAACGGCGACGACACAAGTGGTACCATTTCATTGTGAGCTTTTGAAAAATTTGTTTGCGGTGTTGTTGTAGTGGTGATAAGATGTACATATATATTTTTCACGAAAATAAAAAATCGCAACAATATAACATTGAAAAGTGTTAAATATATTGGCTGCTCGTGTGTATAGACATGTAATAATTTAATTATGTTACTGTCTGTAGCGTTGTAGTCAAACGTACAGCAGAATTGCGAACACATCAAATTAAATCAAACGGTGATACAGAATAGCGCATTGGTGCGTAAAAAAGCTTTGTTGTCGTGTGTAATATTATCCATTGAGCAGATTGACATTATGATACTGGCAACAGTTAAAAGGAATATAATACAGAAAACAGTATTGCCATAAAAATATCTTTAGCCAGCATCCACTGAAAAAAATATTTTGTTGTGGTATACAAATTAATCAATCCATCAATCAATTTATTTGATGGATAATGGAACCATGCGCCTGTGAATGGTCCTTGGTTTCAAAATTTTATGATGGGGAACAATTGATTATTTGTCAATCATAAAGAGAACTGTTGAGAAATTGAGAAAGCTGACTTGTTTTTTGCTTGTCCATTTTACGATGACTAAAAGTTCTTGAAATAAACTTGCAAATTCATAAGTATTTACTTGAACTGCAATCAAAACTTGTACGCGACATCCTCAAATATGTATACTTCCCAATGTTGACTTTTGAGTAGTCGTTACCCGTTGTTGTATGATGGTTTGTTCCTCCCAGCGAAAACATAGTTGACGAGCTATAAGCTCCAACATTATATTGTTTTTCAAACTTGTATTGTTCAACTTTTACTTTTACAAGACTTTCGACGGACTCAAAACGAGTTTTCTACTTTGAATGCATCGGTTGAAAAATTTATATGGAAATATGTAGTAGGCCTGATGATGTTCGACATATATATGGAGACTATAAAAGTACTTACGTGTCCGAATTTGTGGAAAACGAGATACTGCTCCGTGGTTGGATTGTGACCAACTTGTCCAAGCTTCCAGTTCCTGAACTGTGGAAAAGATATTGCAATAGAGACCATTTTTAAGCTTTTCCAACAACAAAAAACTGTTCAACTCTTCCGTTCCCTCTTGTCTTGTCTCATTTTTTATGACATTTATTCGTAAGGGAGCGAGAAAGGTTGAGACGTTGTCGTGGTCATGTACATTCAAGTTAAACAATATAACGAAACGACGACGGCGGCGGAAAAAGGACAGAAAAAGTTTTGCATGAAAATGCTAAACAAACACACGCTTTTATTTATTTACCTTGTCTTTGAAGTAATCCATAACGGAAGTTTTTCCAGCAGTAACATTCACCAATATAAGACCCAAGCATCGTGATGCATGTGCCATACCGAAACGCAAAAGAATGTTGGCCCCTGCCCCTTCTCCCAATCCAATCACGTATTTGATGTGTAGGAAATCCAACACAGTTACAAGGTCCTCGCCAATCATTTGCATGGTTGGGAACTGGAAGCTGCAATTGTACGGTCAAAAAAGTGTTTGTACATTTTTTCTTTTTTCTTTTTTTATGTCTTTCTAGGAAATAGAATTATTTGATACGTGGCAAACGCTATTGAATGGAAAATGTGCTTACTCGTCAGCAAGATCCGAAGCATTGTCCTCTTGTCCAGGAATATCCACGTGGATGAAGACGGAACGTTCCTTGATTTCAATCATTGTTGGATGTTCCACAAAGTCATGGAAGGATGTATCTAGCAAATATTAAAATTCTTCAAAATTTTGTTCGTTTTTACTTTGTCGTCATCACTCGTACAAATGGTGTTTCACTTACGGTTACATCCCAAATCATGCACCGTGAGGAAAATGGCCCTCTTGTCTTGTTGGGAGAGATCTCCTTGAACATAAACGCTGAGTGGGCCGCATCGTTCCGTGGGCACAATGTGCTTCTATAAGTTTATCAAAAAATTATAATGGTAACATTAGGGACATGCTAATACAATAATAATTCCAAGCCCAAAATTGCAATTGCATTTTCATCTGTTGACGATCGACAAGGTGTCCTATTGCTTTTCTAGCTGCCTTATTGATAATTTTTAAAGTATACTACGAATGTGCAAAGCATGTAAAGTAGTAAAGCAGGTTTTCGCTAAAACAAAGCAAGTATTGTCAGGTGTATTTGTGACATTTTTAGGAAAAATTATAAAGCTTCAGAAAAGATGTAAATTTCATTTTGATAAAATCCGTCAGATATCAACTGTCACTTAATTTTTTCGTATTGGATTTGTGAAGAAATTTCTATAAGCCTTTTATTTTACTACAATGTTTTAACTTATAACATTCATGTCCATAAATGAGCACAGCTTTTAAAACATGAATTGTCCATTTGCTGCGCAAATCAAAATTTATTCGGCTGCTGCTTTCTTCACAATGATGGGGATCCGCTAGCGCTATCCTATCCTACTCCTACTTTAATCATTTTCAGTGGCATATCTTGTTTCCAACTCCAAAGCAGTATTATTAAAGTTTAATGATAATAATAATGAAAATATACAAAGTATACTATGTGAGAATGAAAGAAGAGAAGTAGGTAAAGAGATTACTGTCCGGTCGAGGACGTAAAAGCAAAGGAAATGCCAAACCCAGGGAGGGAGAAAGCAGAGAAAGAAATGATTGCCGCATTACTAATTCAAAAGAGTGTTCACAGGGAAAAAGATGATCACGTTGGCATTCATCTGAATCTCATTTTACGCATGATATTATAGGCAGTGTTTTACTATGAAGCTAAGTATGTGAGGAACTTTGAGGCTGGCTGGATCCTGGACTCCACATTCTTTGTCCCAAGTAAAATCGATCATAAAAACGTGTGGGCAGCACATGGTTTCTGGTTAGTTTATGGCTAAATAATTAGTTTAATTTACCCGTTGCAAAAGTAGATGGTGGCAAGTAGTAATGATTTAAAAACACCCCACACATGTTTATGTGTACATTGAAATTTGCAACAGTAAATGATCCCAAAAAATAGTCACAAGAAATTTAAGCTACAAATCTAAATACTTAGTATAGAATTTTAGAAAAGCCATTGGCATTAGCAGGACTGAGTTGAAAAAAATAATGTTATCTTTTCATTGCATTGTCATTCGTAACTCTTCATTGTTTAAACCTGCTGCATAACCCACACCCAAAGCCTTTAAAAAGTTCCAGTAGTGCATTCAACCTACCGCTCCTAATTTGGACACTTCCATGGAACCCCTGCGAACCCATTCTGAGCTCCTCTTTCGGATGGCATCTTGGCTCATTCGGCGATACGTTTGGTCCTGGCTTGTACGTCTCATTTTTACTCAATCAACCGGTGTAAAGACCTTCTTTTATAATTTTTTGTGTCTTCAGAAATTCTTCTGTAAATCAATTTGTCATAAAATATCGATTTTCAAGTTTGCACTTTGAAAAAGTTCTTTAAGGAAAGAATGGGAAAATGGTTAATCCAGTTTGTCTCAATTTTTGCAAAGAAGATCCAAAGTGGTTAGAAGGATTTAAATTAAAAGATACAAGAGAATACTTGGTGGTATGACTGAAGAGATGAACACGACTTATACTCAAATGCTTTAACAACCCTTTAAAATAAAAGTTATAATTCACTCTTTTGTCTGTTTTACACTTTCGCTGACTATAACAATTGTCTTTTGTGTCAACAAAAGTTGTATTATTTATGAAAGAGGTATAATGTTTTAAATAAACAAGTATCGGATTATATATCAGCTTAAATTAGTAGCCACTAAAGATTAGCTGCAAATGTTTTGAGAGACAGAATGCGGTCTGTACGTATCCTGCCGTTTATTTTGATGACATTTCTTTATAGCAGGATTAAGGTCGTGAACTATTTAATCTTTACAATAATCCCCATAACGTGTTTTGGAGACAGCATCANCTGTACGTATCCTGCCGTTTATTTTGATGACATTTCTTTATAGCAGGATTAAGGTCGTGAACTATTTAATCTTTACAATAATCCCCATAACGTGTTTTGGAGACAGCATCAATGAGCTGACTGACGTAACACTTCTCATGTCATAATAATAGCTGGAGAAATTTTTCAAAGAATTTATTTTTAAGCCTGATCCATGAAAATGTTTTACAATATTTAGATCTCATTTTTATTCCAGCATCTATTTTTAGAGGATAATTTTTGCTCAAAGTCAAAGGAGACAACATCAGTGCATCTTTTCTAGACTTGAAATTAATCTCTGCTTCAGAGATATGAGCATACCATATATTATACAAAGTTTAGGTAGCCAAGCAGAATGAGTCATTTACTTAGGCAGAACGGCATTACATTACATGTCTGTATTTATCACGCTACTGTACTTTTTAAAAAGTCGAGTACACAAGTGGAAATAAGTGAATCACTATACAGTTGATATTTTTCATGCCAAATATTATCATACTTTATATTTCGTATTGCAAATTTCTGATTTGTATCATAAAAAAATTGAAAAATAACTAATCTAAATTAAATAAACTGCTAAGATGGGAATCAATCTGATCAAATGCAGTTTAAATTATCTAGAGCTTATGCTTCTCCTTATGTTTACTTAATTTGAATAAAGTTATTTACTGTTTTGTTATTACTACTTTATTGAGTCCGTTAACACTTTTCACACGATCCCTATAGTACTAACTAAAAATCCCTTTTACTTCCTATACGACATTATCTACATGCCTTTCTCTTTCTCTCTACTAAAATGCTTCTCACAGTTAGTTGCTAGCTTGGTCTTTTTGGTCACAAGCAATCATGTTCCACACATGGCGTACTGGGAGTGGGACTACCAATCCCCTTGAATTCACCATCAGTTAAAGATCCGACCTCTACTATGCTGCCTTGAAAAATGTGTTTCCAGCAATGCCATTTTGCCCACACAACAAATATATTATTACAGAAAAGCAGAACTTGGAAAAAATAATATAGAAACAACAAGTACATTTTTACAACTTTGATATATAAATACTATCCCCTCTCAATGCATGATAAAGTTGGAAAATGCGCTATTGAATGAATGAATGTAGTGACTGGAAAAAGAAGTCAAGTTAGCTTACTTGCTTATGTGCAGCTTGTTGCCAAAAAGAGAGCAGCGCTTGTTCCTTTCTTTCTCACACTGAACTTGCATGCAAGTTGGAGCAATAATAACAAAACAAAATCCTCTGGAGAGCTTTGATGGAAATTGGAGGATATAAAAGGGGCAATTAGTTGATGAATGCTCACGATAGCGATACAAGCTTTCTCTCTATACCTTATATAGCCTATCATCACTAACAACGTGCCATTGTGGTGTTCCTACTTGAGACAAAAACATAGACATGCCACACGCTGCTACTTGTAACAAACACTTGGAACGCTTACTAATAGAAAAATTGAGTTACGCATTAAATAAACACTAGCATAAATGGAACATGACGTGCTGCTGCTTGCTTCCTTTTTGACTTGTCCTTTTTTCCAGAGAGAAAATATAGGAAAAAATTTGTGGGGGCTTGATGTAAATAGACACGTATGTAGGTATTCTAATTCTAACGACGATACAACCCCACATTTGGTTGGACTGCCAGCCAGCTTGTGTGTCACAATTGACACCATTAACGAACGCTTCAAATATTCAGAAAACTGCCCTAAACCTCTAACAGGAGTAAATGCACATGTCAGCATAGGAATAAACATTTATCAAAGTTATTCGTAATCAGATTCTCGTAAAGAAATGCTTTCATGACATAGATAATGATTATTGTCTTGATGAAGGAAACCAGATAAAAACAGTTTCGGTCTCTTCGAGACACAGCTTTAGCTGAAAATATATGAATGCAGAAAATACTAACTACTTACGAATGAGTTTTCGACTCGGAGAAATCCAGTTCATTAAATTTGCGTATTCAATTTATAAGTATTATTCTTTTACAGGAAGCACATTTAATTATGTTTGTCAGCACTGCTTTAAAAAATCGTTGGGTTGCAATTTTGCAATCGAATCAAATTCAAAGTATGATGCTAAATTTCACATTTTTAGTGTATGTTTTTGTTTTATAAAATATTTCTCGGTTTAATACTTTGAAGAAATTGGTAGTAAAACTGAATGTAGTATTTTAAATAGCGTTAACTTTAGCGCCTGAGTGAGCAAATACAAGTTAAAACATTACTGTACACATTTCAAGTTGTCCGATGATAACAAGTAATATTGAAAAAGATAATTCGCCGCCACCCCAAAAGTAATAAAAAAAGTTCAAGGTGGTTGAGTAGCAAGTAGCAACACAGTATCCAATATAAAGCCATCAAAAAGTACATATTATAATCTATAACAGACATTACGTCATTCTTGGAAAGAGAAGAAAGAATTGCATGATCCTTTCAAAGAAACGTAATAAAAAAAAGTAATGAAACAGGCTCAGTTTTCATATGTATGCAGCTTCTTGATGAAGCAGCTTCTTGTTGCAAAAATTAGCCCGCTGAACAGGACATAATAAGCCTATTTGGGAAACAAAAATGGCTGCAATTATCTCTACATTAATATGTGTAGGCTCACATAATTTGAGTATGTGCAGCACGTTGTTCAGATTTGCACAAATAAATAAATGCGTGCTTGCACAGTAATTTAGAAAATTGTTTCCTTCAGCTTTACAAAGTAATTGAAAATAGGTCACCGGAAATGTATTCTTATGGCAAACATAAATATTTTGGAAACTCATTCCAATTACATACTTCACATTACATTTAGGACGAGTGTAGTTGGAATAAGTGCTACCTTGTAAAAAATTGTTTATGACTTTATCTCGCATGAATTGGGAATATTTAGATAAAGCCGGATGAAACCAGTAAGAAGTCAACTTGATTTCTTGATGGAACATATAACCTTAAGCTAAGCTATCTTATCCTTTTTCTTGTCTAATATTCAGTAAAGAATTGTGCAGATTGCAGAATGCTGCGCAGTAATAGTGACACATATTATTATCGTATCTGTTTGGTACCTATCGGTGATGCAATGTCTTAGTCGTGCTCACGCTTTGTTTCCAAAACGTTCAGTACTGTGCTACATTATGGCTACTACTACCACTGCATTCATTAAACCAATGAGAGTTCTATTCCATGAAAAAATAAGCAAAACGCTCTGAAATTTCAGTCATTTCTGATTTTCTACTCTCCTTTGTTCACTCACGCCACCTTTCTCACTCACAGAGTTGCCCTTTTTCATTGCATTCTTGTTTAAAATCGCTTAATTTGAATAATAAAATAAACATTACAAAGTAGTTTTCCGAAATTCATTTGGATGAATACTCCATCTAGCACCATCTACTGCACCGTCTCTATTTACACTTGAGTGCATTAGCATAATATTATTATTACAAAGAACATTTCTTTGCCATTTTGGTCAGTCAACCGACAGACACCAGATTTATTCAGGGTCACCTTTTTGCAGTATTGGTGACTCTTTTCAACTACACGTCCATTCCACTGCAATATACAGTGTGTAGTTTAATTTAAGAAACGTATAGGCTAGTTGAGTAAGAAAGAACATCGTTCATAAAACTATAAATTGATGCTTTTAAACCAGCTGTCATATTGTAATGACAAAATATTATTCTAAGCTTAAGAATGCCATACTGCACACTAGAGCAACTCACATACCACATCTTTATTATGATGAATAACGTTTACTTGTCCTGCAAACTAAAGAGTTGCTCTAACTAAAAAAATACCAAAGCTAAACATAGGCATCTCACACATTGTAATAATGGCTTACACGAATTCAATAATAATTTCTTATGAAGTAATCGAAATCGAAGCACATCGCCACCGACATTCTGCATCTAACTTCTATGCCAGCAGCCAGCAAATGCATTATTATTTATTATCACTAATAGTGATTCACTATCACTCAAAGTGATTCACTCTGCATCTGCAAACAAGCAACAGGTAATAAAGTCCGCCACGAAGACAAGGAAGAGAAAAAGTATTTGGATATATGTAATTCCTACTATGTATGTATGCATTTATGTACGCAGCTCGTCTTACTTATTACTACATGTTTCGTTTGCTTGACGCTCTTGTTAATGAACTCTTTTTCACCAGCAGCCTCCATGAATCATGATCATTAGCATGACAACCCAATTAGTAAAATGTGCAATTATCTTCCAATATCATGTTAGCCGTTAAATTAACTTTGTAGTTCCTCATTTCATTTACCAATGCTTAGTAGATGCTCCTGCTGTTACTTTTAAGTAGATTTTTGAATTAGGCAGTTGTTTACGCTGAAACTAACTGAGTCCGGTGTATGCGTGTGCAACACGATCAATAATGAACTTTTTTTTATCATACAACCGAAATGGTGGTGGTGGTGGTACTTTTGGTGAAGTTATTGCATTGCAAATAAGATAACGTCGCTGCAGTAGTAGTTTAATATATTATATTATAGCCCTAGCTAAAATCCCTGGAAAAAAGAACACCTGTGCCCAATAATGGGAAACAGGTGCAAAGTTGCACTCTATTTCCAGCAGAGTGAAAGTGGTAGTATGGACGCAAATCTGCGTCCATTTCGTGCATGAAAATAATATTTAGTATTAGTAGTACCCATTATAGAACAGACCATTTCCATTATTGTATCCTTTGATTTTCTATACATAGAAGATTGAACACATCATACAGATCTTTTTCAAGTAAAGGATTTTTTTTCGATTATAGCCCAAATCAATCACATTCTTTTATTTCCCCACTGATAGTGAATTCAGGATAACAGTATAGGCTGATAAAATTTACATCCTAAATGCCTCATTTCCTTTGTACTTATGCCTCAACTGTTATACTTTATCCGACTGGCCAGATCTAACGTGACCATAAATATATGTACCGAGTCGAACTTATACTAAAAAACTATAATCGGAATGAATTCCTCGAAGTTTTCTTATTTTCTTCAAATAATGTATATTCCTTACATGGTTACATGCAGGAGGCAATACGACCAATATTTCGAGTAATGACGATAATATACTTCATACAATATTTAACAAAATGAAGTGTGAGTAAAAACCCCAAGCTAGCTATCGGATAAATGGTAAATTTAATTATCATGTGGAAATGAAGAAAAAAAGAACAATAAAATCTAAATTCAAAATGTTTGCATACTGAAAAAGTACTTTAAGAAATACTAAGAATCATATATTGTTGGCTGGATGGCCAAGCACAAGAACATAAAAGTTACATTCATTTATTTTCACGAGGTTTTTTGTTGCCTCCGCCACCAGGATTTTTTGCTCGTTGCTGTTACGCCTCGAAAACTCACTGTCATTCCACCAACCATTGTTTACCGTGGACGCAGACAGTAAAATGAATGTATGTGTTTTCTGCTTCTCTTTTTTCTTCCGCCGTTACTGAGGTTAATACACTTTTGTAGCATTATTAAGACAGGTAATCTGATGCGTACGCAGGTATGCATGAGTATCCTCATCCTCCAGGGAAAGATCTTGTGACTATGTGCAATCATGATGGTGACGTGAGCTTATATAGGTAACCAGACTAGAGTGTATTATAATTATGCATACATAAAAAAGATACTTGGTGATGCTGGTCCTAAAGCATAATATACAATATTACTACTATCCGCTCAAGATTATTATAATTTATATTCGTACAGTTTCTGTAGGCAACAATGGAAGTGGTAAAACCTGTGCATTCGTAATAATACTGCTAATGATGTAATGTTATTTTTTTATGTCTGCCAACGATAGAAAATTTAATGTGCATGTATTATATAAGCACATGCTTTAAATAAAGTGCTGGATCCTCTATATGGTTATTTTTTTGTTTATAAAGTCAGTGGTATTTTTACCAGTAAAACAGTGATCCAACATGGTTGTATCCTCCCTCCCCTTAGTTTTAAAACAAGAAATGTACGTAGGTATTTGAAAACCAAGTTGGTTCGAAGCGTCGTACGTGTAAATATTCGCTTATACAATTTGAAAAGGGGAGATGCAAAAAACCATCATCATCATCCTAACAGCCAGAGTGAATATAATGTTTTATTGTCCTTTCTCGAATTGATATGCTTCGACAGATACACACGTGTAATAAAAAAGGTGTGTGCTGAATGCGGATCATTGTTGCATGGAACACTCCGAGTTGCTAGCCAGCAAAACCCAAAACCTGTATTGCTTGTTCAACTACTTGCTCGTGGAGATGTGAGATTGTATTTATGTGTCTAGTGTCCATATCCAACGCAGCACGGCATACTTTATGTGCTTCAGGTTTTTTGAAAATGCCACAAGTTCAGGGTTGCATGCTGCATGTACTAGACAACCAATTCAAAATACTTGTACCAAGATGAATAGCTAAATTAATATGCCTATCTTTCTACCCAGGTAAGTATACACACATTATTCACTTTATTCAGGTAGCATCAGATACTGATAAACAAGTAAATTTAAAAAATAAAATAAAAAATAAATAAATGAGAACTGGATATTCTTCACATCCTGCACTTTACTTGCTCTTCATCAAGTAAAGCATTCCACTACTTGTATATGTTTGAACTATTCGGAGTCTAAAAAATTATTCGACAGCGGCATCCAACTCAACGCCATATGCGTTCTCTATTCGCATCACCGCCGATGCAAAAAAATCGACAATTTGTGTTTTTGGGTGGATGGGTAAATAAGCAAAATGCATTGTGTTGATATTGTATAGCAACAATGCATATGTCTGTATGCCTGTCTCTACTCCAATAATACAATACATTGCCATTGTAGTACACGAGGAAAGCAACAACAATCACTGTATCAAATTCAGAATAATGCCAGTTCAATGCAACTTGCTTTTTAAATAAACTCCGAATTCGAGTAGTAATAACTAGGGGATGTGTGCTAGGAGAGGTCCTAAAATACTAAAATAGGGGGCTCACGGAATTACAAGATTGATTTGTGTAAAATGACAAAATAAAATCCGATAATAAAGGTATGATTTCAGACTTCAGAGCGACTGTAACGACTCCAGTAATGAGTATCGCGAAAAATGTTAAACATGTAGGTATATAATTCCCTTATGAAACCGGGGTAATACCCTTGTTGTAACTACTAACCAGGAGACACGGCAGTCGCTCCATATAAAAATGGGTTTGTACGTTATAGAGATAATCTTGTTTAAGCCATAGATGGTTTCAATGTGAAATTCAAGTGAAATGCCTACTCCACTACTACAGTATCCTTGGGAAATGAACAGAATGGTAAAGGAGGAAAGAAGTGATGTGAGAGTGAGACACGAGATGATTAGTTTTGTTCAACAATACATTCTATAAAACGGAAATCGTATTCACATAATAATAATAATAATAATATGGAGAAATATAAGGGATATTATGAGGGATGTTCGCGATTTGGTCAGCGCTCGCTTACTGCAGTGGCTTCACATAAAAATAGTCATACGATGTACAACCTATTTATCATAGAAGTAGCATACGAATGATTAACCACCTGTATTTTTGCTGTTTGTTTGTCTGATTAAACCTTGCTTCAGTGGAAAACACGCGCTTTAAGTATAAATATATGTACTCCTAGGCTGGTAGTAATTAATGAAAGAAAACCATAAAGTGTCATGCTCATTCTCAAAAAACAAAATGGAGGAAAATGTAGATACAAATTCTCTGATGATATTGTTGTTATGAGTGTACCAAATTTATCATGCGCAATTGTCAGCACAAAAAGAAACATTATATGATTATACGATGCGAAATAATAATAAAATATGTACTATGATCATTATTATTACAATTTTCCTTTTTACAAAAAAGATCTGTCAATGATGGTCGGTGGTAGTGCAGTGGTGGCGATGATGTTGCTGTTCTACATAACTAAAAATTGTTAGTTTCGTTTTTTTTTGTGATTTTGTTGCTCTGTTAAATGAAAAAAGACCGCGTCTGATGCTGAATAAAATACTGGAAAAATCAACTCTTGTCCGGTTTCATTTGCTGCTGAAAGATGTGGCCTTTAACACTGTAAAAACAACGTTATTAAAACGCCATTGCTGTTTGTAAAAGTATTAGAGTTTATCTGCTCGACTCGATACTAGTATTTATTATCATCATCATAACAATCTATGCTTAGACTTGATTATCATCCACACATTACATACAAAGGAATGAATATTTATGGCGATGATGAGGATTATATTTTGTAATAAAATGTTTCTATCATTGCCACCATGGCTGTAAAGTATCCAGTATACTCATACTCCTGGCTTACTAGTAAATTTACCTACTAGCTTTTTGCAAATCTCTTTGCTTCATTAGTTGTGGCATAGTGGTATCTATTTTTATGCTAATGTACCATTACCACAACTACCAAATGAAATGCTGGAAACAAAAGAATGGTATTTGCGTGTCCAAAACAACAAGGCAAGAAATTCAACATTCACTTGAAGTTGTTTGGACTGGATGGAAAAGAAGAAAAAAAAACATCATCATCATGGAAAGCAATTAGCACATAGGAAACCCATGGGCAGCATGCAATGCCATGACTCTAAAAAACAACCTCTGCATTGCAACTTTGAAAATATAACAAGTTGAAACTTCAAAGAAGGAGCCGATGTTCTAGGTAGAAAAATAAAATAAAATCATTACCTACATGTGCAAGATGAAAACATCAACAAAGTTGTGTTGCATGGCTGACAGAGTTGACTTGAATATTATTTTCATAGCCTATGCCAATTCGAGCATCATTTCAACACTGCTGTTATTGCTTATTCTTTTATGAAAAGGATAAACTTTTAAAAATTCGTTTGCAGAGTTGTGGCAAGATGCATGTCATGTAAAAACAAGCCATCATAATTCCATACCTACTCCCGAAAACGTTTACAAGATGAGAACACAAGTTTAAGTTACGACAAGATAATATTTTGTTTTTAAGGTACGTATTTATTTATTATAGATTTAAAGTTGTGAATGTTGTGATTATGATATTAAATAATGGTGGTGGTGACTTTTAATCGTTATAACAGTCGTATAGCCTTGAAGCTCTCTTGCGAGGCTGAAATTTATTTTTACCATTAATAACATTAATGCAAACAGAGTAAAAGCAGAGTGGCGTATCATCACTAACTTCTGGTATTAGATAAACAGTGTTTTAACCTTGACGGGATACATAATATCAGTATTGTGTGTGTGAGTCGAGATGGTTTTGCATTTTGATTGACAGAATTGACAACTGTTTGAAAAAAAATCTTTCCATGGTCATGCTGAAGTTTTGAAATGAACAGCTCATCATCAACACTTTTCAAATGTTTATTTTGAATGCATTTTTAAACTGCACAATCGGTATCCAGCTGCTTAACGTAAGCAGTTTCGTACACCAAATTTACTGACCACACGACAACAGGAAGTGACGATTGAAGAAATGATTTTTATGCATAAAAATATTCATGTTTCGCAGTAGATGGATTGCTAATTTTTTGCCATACAAAGGTTTTTTTAATTTTTTTTGCAAATGTGTCATTGAAAATGTTGTCTATTTCAAAAGACACATCTTGCATTCTCAATACAAGTTTCAAATTGTTTCTTTTTAATTTTATTTACTTTGATTACATAACTTTCTACTTTCTTCCGTTGCATTTGGAATCCACTTTTTATGAAACATACCGTCATAAATATTGAACATTTCTTTTTCGTTTTTGTGCTTCTTCCGATATCGCAATGTGGCGCCAACCGCTTATCTACTGCTTGTTCTTATAGCAGTACACTCATGCATAAACCATACTCGGCGACATGCACGTGTCTTCATGGTTTCCGTTTCCTTCCATGCAAGACTCGCACTGTGAAATATCAAGCACATACCTTTTCCAGCTACGAGGCTTGTCTTACCTCACTAACTCTACAAAAATTTCCCTTTAATGCATTAGCCAATTATTTCTACTAGTTAAGAAACGGTTTATTATTCTGTTTAAAAAATTGTATTGTCCTTAAAGCATAAAGTATATAGTGATAATTTACCATGCATTTAAGTCCATGCACATGCCTATTTTATCTTCACTTTTTTCTGCCATTTTGCTCTTGCCACATTATTTCTAGTCGTTTTGCTAGCTTTCTAGCACTACTAGAGTGTTTGCGTTGGGTTAAGCTAACACACGGATAAGACAAGAAAAGGTAGACAATTTAAAGACTAGTAGCAGGAATTATTTTCGAGTAGGAGGGAAAATGAGGCGGAGGGGGACACATGTTTATAGAAAAGCACTTTTGCCTAAAAGATCTTTTATATCACACAAGTAGCGTGGGACGGTTACGTTGTCGTTGTTACCGATTTTGATTGTATGTACAATATGCACACTACACTACAACAGTAGAATAAAGTGAAAACAAGTAAAAAAAATATGTTACTCTGATGGAAAAAGGCAAGCTTCCAAAATCACATGGTTATAAGCTTTGGTGTACTATAGCTAATAGGAAATTTCTGTATGCAGCTTTTTATTCACATTTATTACCAATGTACTTTTGTGAGCATTGAGCAAGCAAGAAATTCTAGTGGCAGACAAAAAAACAACATCACAGCCTATTTTATTTATATACTTTCATGTCATGAATTATATCTGCACAGTCCACAACAATAATACTCTCTATCTTCTCTCTCTCTCTCTCTCTCCAGCAGATAGAGCAGACTCATGTTCTTTAAGCAGCCATAAAACGGTAACGTTTACCATAATGTATTTTCTACTTGTATTGCTATTATTGCTACTATTATTGCATGAGAGAAAAAAAGAGGAAAATCTTGTGGGGAAAAAGCTGTACATAACTTTCCCTTTCTTTTCAACAGCATGTAAGCAGTAGAGACCTAAAGATTTATGTATATCTTAAAGGGTTGTGACTGGTGGTGTGGTATACATGCCGTACTGGCTTTCTTGGCATTATTATTATTAGTAGTATTACTCAAGAAGGTTTATGCTCCCTTGGTACTCTTGTATATAGTATTTTGTTGTTGTTGCTTTACACAGGGAGACAACAAGTTCTTACTTTTCCAGTAAATCTTTTATCTTGTCGACATTTAAACTAAGAAACCGTTTCCCTATTCTACTGCGATTACGATGACTAAACTTCTTCTACGCAGAGTTTCATTGAATCAAAATCATGTATTTTATTTGAGCCCATAAAAGCTATATAGTATTATTACCACCATAACTACACTGCAGCAAAAACAACAACATGAGATACTACACTTTGTGATGATGACACACACCTCTGGACGCAAATTCATACAATAGACAAGCAATGGTTGCACTGCTAAAATAGTGAGTAAACATTAAAAAGACTTGGCAGCACGTCCATAAAAAACTCTCAAGTACATTTTCCTTTTTTTAAATCACTGGGGAAATTGCGACGTATTTTTTGCACTTGCCAAAAAATACTATTTACTGCTGCATACTTCACGCCACATTATCGGATGGATAGTAAGCAACTGTGTTTACAACCTTGTCATCATCAAACAATAAACTGGGACTGTAAAAAAAGGATTGGAAAACAAAAGAGAAAGGATTGATAAAACAGAGGTGAAAAAATAGGGATGGTCTGAGCCAACTCAATCTTATTGGCTGCTACTTTAAATTTATCAATCTTTGTTCTTTGTAAGATGCAAATCGACCGGTGTAACTTTGCCGGTATTTATTTGCCTTAATATTTACTTTTGGTGTAGGCATGCATTAGTTTTCAAAGTGATTGGTGGTCGGTTCCAATGTTTTTCAACGACGTAGATGATGATAATGATGCTACTTGCAAGTAGAGAGGTATTTTATATCAATCTTTGCCAAACACAAGACAAAAAAATATTTGCGTCTTTGGCTAGACCAACAGCCAACATTTTGAACTTCCTTGTTTACCGGCGTTTTGAATTTGCTTTGCTAACATTCAATATTATATAATTTGTACATTTATTTCTGCTTAAAAGTATATGAATATCATATATTTTTATTGTGGATACTACTTGGGCAATGGCATGCTGCTAGTCACTCCATTTTTTGAACGCTTCACTTGGACTGCACGTAAACAAAAACGAACTCTGCAAGGACTTACGTATTTTTACATTATACATATGTTACGAACGTATGCCAAAAAAAGATAACCCTGTTTTTGTATGTCATGATCGTATCGTTATAATCAACGTGAAAGAAAGGAAATTGTTTTGTAAAAACCTTTTCCTTCCTCAACCAATTTACTCCCTCACAACACAAACATACGCTGGAATATAATATTATGATTCTATCAATGGTAAATAATCAATGGCAGTAAATAGAAACCTTTTCCGGTCATTTCTCCTATGCTTACTTCTATACATCAGAACATCAGGGTATATGAACTTATTGATTGATTTTTCCATCTTGTGGTAGTATCGGAAATATTTTCTCATGACTCTTTAATGTCATTGGGAAGAACGTGCGCGGTAAATAAAAAAAACATCAAAAGAATATGTATTATCAAAAAACTTAACCTTTACATCGGGAAATTCTACAAAAAATCTACGCACTCAGCTATTCACTCTAACGTGTTGGAATTTACTGTTGTTTTCAATCTGATGGAATCACTTGGAGAAAGGTAATCAACAGAGAGAGAAAAAGAAGAAGAAAAATATTGTCAGAGTGAAGGAATTTTCTAACTTTATTTCACTCTGAAACGAAAAAAATCTTGTTTAACAGAAAAATTTATAAGATTCGCAGTCATGATAAATTCATTGGGTAGTAGCTTGCTCTTGCTCCCTAAGTATGAGCAAGGTAGAATCTATGAGGATGAAAATTCCATCGGGAAATTCTACGAAAAATCTACGCACTCAGCTATTCACTGTAACGTGTTGGAATTTACTGTTGTTTTCAATCTGATGGAATCACTTGGAGAAAGGTAATCAACAGAGAGAGAAAAAAAGGAGGAAAAATATTGTCAGAGTGAAGGAATTTTCTAACTTTATTTCACTCTGAAACGAAAAAATCTTGTTTAACAGAAAAATTTATAAGATTCGCAGTCATGATAAATTCATTGGGTAGTAGCTTGCTCTTGCTCCCTAAGTATGAGCAAGGTAGAATCTATGAGGATGAAATACGTTGCGTATAGTTTGTATATTTATCAACTTTCCTTCCCCCAAAACTAATAGCAGCTAGAATAGTAATTCATTTTAATGTCTTCATTGCCGCTATCTCTACTCATCCACTCATCACTATTGACCTTATAGTGGCGATGGTAACATTAGAGAAAGTGTGGAAGTAAAACAAGAAGGAAAAAAGTTATAATTTGGAGCATAAACCAGATATATATTTTCGACAGTGTATGCGATTGCCAATGGTGCAAAAGTATTTTTTTAAACCTCAGAGAGGGAGAAAACACTTTATGATTAGGCACTTCAAAAAACAGCAATATCAATTGGAAAAGTCTGGCTTTGATTATTGTAACGAAAAGATAACGATATAATACCATCAACGTTTGTTTTTATGTTTTATAAGCTTCTTACTGACAAGTATTTTCTCTGTTGCAAGTTATTAGCTGTAGTTTTTCTCCTGTTAACTGTGAACTCACATCCCAACTATGAATATTAGACAGAAGGCAGCAGGTAAAAATTATGCTCGATTAATTCTAATAGGATATGTTATCCAATTTTTTAAAGAAAAAACAAGAACGTGGCGAAATGTATGTACGAGATTTGTTCAGCAAGTCGTAAGCATGCATACGCGCCAGAGTGGAGTACAATATTTGGTCGTAGTGCATCATACCCGAATCATTATACTCTGCAGCCGACTAAAATGCCTAACTATAGTAACTATTACCGTGGCGTGACGTGTACAAAGACTCTGTGAGCTACCAAGACCGCTCTTTGTTGTTTCACCAGAGATTGCACGCATAGGTACACAACATTTTAATGTAAATGCACGACAATGGCTCAAAGTGAAGGCAAAAAGTAGCTTTTAAGTCTGGTTGACTGGATGACAGATTTGACGACAGTCTTGACTATTCAAGATTACCCCAAAATATGTCTCTATAAGACATGCAAAAGAGGTAATGCCTATGGAAATATCCACACATGAAATATGCATGTAAGGCTCCAAGAAGCCTGCGTTTTAAAAATGACAGTTTAATACGTTGGCTGGAAGCCGACATATTCAGTATTATGTGAGTAGCTGTAGTAAGAAAAATTCAATTTTCTCACTTGTCAAAATAATAATAGGAACAGAGACAAACTGGATTGAAGTGACGTATAAAAATAAATCACAGAAGAAACAAAAAATAATAAAAATAAAGAAAACAGCATTTGAATAAACTCTTACCTGATCCAAATGTTTTTTTTTTCTCGTGAGGAGAGAAGTAAGTGCAAAATATCCAAGTGCGTTCACGAAAATCCAAAATAATTCTCTGATGATTTGAACAAGAAAATAGTCACTCTTTTTTATAATCTATATATTTTTTCTGTTTGAATTGTATTGTGTAGAAAATTTATATAAAATATGCACGTAAAATTTTTAAATGTTAGATGAATTTTCAAGTATAAAATATAACAGATTGTTATTTCTTTTTGGAAATTTTTAATAATTTTTTTATGAAAGCGCGCTCACTACTACTATGTTCCCATCTATAAATAAATTAATGGAAACGAATAGGAAATGATGAATTTTTATAGAAAATCTAATAAACATTGACTGTTGTTTTTAAAACTTGAAAATAATTTTACTGCCTGCGACTCTTCTGCTATAAATCATTACGCTCTTAATTTTTCATGAACAAGTCACCAGCGGAGAAGAGTTGCTGCCGCTTTCATGAAATGACGTGTAGAAGATGTAGAAGCAGAGATACGATTGATAGGATATAAAAAGGGTATAATGTTATATTTTTTATATTGGCACTTACTCAAGCCTTCAATTTTTTCCCTGTCACCCCTGCAAAGTAAGCTGTAGAGAATCTTTATTTATGACAACAATCAAGTTGACAAGTGTAGATTGAAACAAAAAAAGAATTGAGGAACGTGGTGCGTAGAAGAAAAAAAAATTAAACTTTTTTCCCTTTTTTCAACTGATTCCAACGATGGAGAAACTTGAGCGATATTGAGCTCTATCGAAATGCAACTGTGCGTGTTGCTATACGAATCCCACAACAACAACTACCGACTCTGATACAAACGCCGAGTTACTTTAAAGTACTAAATGGCAAGACGAAGAATAATAATTATAATAGGTATATATACCTATTATGTATGATGATATGTTGGCAATAATATACTACTATTTGAAGGTGATGATATGACTCCTATGAGGAGGAATAGCGAACTGATGGAAAATCACGAACCAGCTAAGATTATGATTTAGCAGATACCAGTCGTCTTGTTATACCTTTTTCTTCCATCTCTCTCCGTTTTGCTCTCTAAGCCACTATTAAAAACAGAATAATCATATATGTGTAACGCTGCTGTCATATAATCGCCACTGTTGCATTGTATGGAGATGATGGTGTGGTGGTGGTGGTGGTGGCGGCTATGCTAAAGTAAAATTGTATCCGTATGTTATATAAACTTATAATAATAATACTCCGGTTGTTGTGTAAAGTTGTTGCTGTTGTAATCATGAGGCATGTGTATACTCTGTACCAGTTCAATATTTTACTTGTTTCTTCAACAATATTACATTATGATTATACATACATAGTAGTGGTGGTGGTGGTGATGTACATTGACGAGATCTTGGTATTCGTGTGTTTTAATATTATCATTATCATATTCCTACACTGTACCTATATGTAAAGCAGAAAATAAAACCTGTGACACTGACTGTTGCGTTCTTTTGGTCTGCTGTTGTGTTGTTGTTATATTCTGCTTGGCTGATGTTGCTGACTCAACTCACTTTTTTCGTCTATAAGCATGTACATATATGTATTTTTGTGAGTATAGTGATCCTAAATATTATATTAGGATGATGATGATGATGATGAAAGCACAAAAACTCTATGAAAAAAGTTCATGAAAGCAGAGAGTGCAGTGGTAAAAAGAACGTATGTGTGCAAGATGAGGAAGATGATAATGTTGCTGCATGGATAATCCTATATGTTAGCTGGTGTTATTATTATTATGATGCATAAAATATACGCTCAAGTAACGTAAACGAAGTTATGATGATCATGAGGAGGAGGACGGCGGCGGCGGCGATGGTAGTGGTGGTTCTGATTATTGCTATTGCTGCAAGTTAACTTTAACATCAAGCAAAAGCCTCTTTCTTTCCTTTCATTTTTGTTCGCTGCTAGTTCTGCTACTGCTGCTTGATAATAGTGGTAGTTATAGTTTAGCAGTATTTAGTTGCCTTATTAGAAGATTCAGGGGGAAAAAGTAGACAAGATGCACAGAAAACACTGACACCAGTGAAATTACAACAACCGGAATAGTAGTACAAGTATTAGCAGTAGCGATGATGATAGTGGTAAAATGATAGTACGTTAGTAGTAGGAGAAACTGAGAAGTAACAATGCTAATAACAAGTCAAAAGACTGCTCGTTTATAATACCCCTTGCTTTTCTCTGCCTTTGCTGCTTCTTTAATTTTGCTCTTTTTTCACTTTCAGTCAAATTTACGGACTTGTGATCATAATAACAAGGGGCGATGATATGACGATGATGGGCAAACTACATGCATGCGAAAGAACATCGGTGATGTGGTGGAGGCAAGACAGCAGACACATACACAAGAAATATTTACAAAAGTAGTTAGTAATGTGCACACCAACCAACTCAACAAACACACATTGGAGGAAAATCAAAGACAGAAAGACAGAAAGAAAGAAGAAGAAGAAGTCGTAGAAGGAGGCAGGAACACAAGCATTTTTTGTGGTTGCTCCAATGCGTTCACGTAACAGTAATGATAATAGTATACATAATATAATGAAGTGCATACAGCTGCTGTTTCTCCTCTTGTTGCACACACACAAATGGGCACAAACTCCAAAATGTCTTGAGTAGAAAATATTATTATTACTACAGTAGCTTGTGTGCACTCCTCCTCCTCCATCCTCCCCTGAACCCTGTTACTTTTTTCCTGTACTGCTGGATAGAACAGACGAAGAAGAATACCAAGATGAAGCATATTATTATGAAGAAGACGCAAAGAGAAAAAAACACGGTTTTTTATTCCTCTCTGCAAAATCTCTACAGTGTATACAGCGCGTATATCGAGCTAAAAGCTACAATGTGTGATTTTGAATGAATGCCTTCACTTGCTATTATCTCTGCTTGCTATTTCGACGTGTTTAAGTAAATGGGTGATTGCCGAACCAAAGCTGACTGACTTGTCTACTCAACCCTTTTCTTCTTCAAGTCTCAAAATGTGAATATCTTGGATAAAGAATGGGCATAGATGCTGCTGCTGCTGCTTGCTTGTCGCTACATGTTTTTAGTTAAACTTGCCGTTTTTTGCTGTTGCTATTTCTTCCTTCCCTCAGCAACAACACAACTACTCGAGCAATATAAATAAAACGATTCTCTGTTTTCCCCTAGAACGTGAAAAATCTTATCCAAATAATCTTCAACATTCCATGATTCTCTTCTTTTACTGCTGCTGTTGTTGATGCTCGCAAAAAATGTGATGAAGACGAGGAAGATATTGCTCAGCTTGCATTCCTTCTTGCCATTAGAAAATACATGAATTACGTAGGTAGTTACATCAAGCCCAGTATATTATAATAGATTATCCATGATGATGTCCTTTAAAAAAGTATTCCTGTACTACTACTACTGGAACCTGTGTTAGAAGGTGACTGTCTCACTTATGCCGTGTTACTTTTTTAAAGATTGTTTTGCAAGGTGCACAAAAAGTATTTGTGCATCTCCGTATACATTTGTATGATTCATGTACCTATGTATATAGGTACATTCACTCCATGCAGTATTGTTTTGCTATTGTGGCTTCTTTCTACATTCGCCTTACATGGTGTGCACAAGCGAATGAATAGAACAGAATAATTTGGTTTTTGTAAATACTCCTGTCTTTCTGCTTTCTTCTTAAAGCGAATCTTGAAAAAAATGGTAGTAAATTCTATTTTGTATAGTATGTTTGTCTGCCATTAACTTTTCGACATTGTGCCCCTGATGGTCGGAAAATCTGCCCTTTTTACTTCATTGCTGTCATTGTATGTATATACTTGTTGTCAGTCGGCTTATGCTACTAAATACTTCTCTGCCCGAGCTTACATTATAGTTATTATCAACTTTTTTTTTAAAAAAAAGAATACAGTCTACTTACATTTCGTACCATTTTATACATTATCATCAGTAATCCAAGCCAAATGGAAAACTCTTATGGGTCTGACCATTCCTTTCTGGCCAGAGTCGAGAGAGAGAGAGATTTTATTTTCTTACATCACTTTGTGTCACTTTATTTAGCTTCTTTACTCATCTGATTTAAGCAATATAAAAACAGCCACAGCAACATGACTACAACAACTTGTACTTTTATCACTTCGCTATATATATTTATTCGGGAAAACAGTCCACTTGTTGTATGCTCTTTGTTCAGTACATGAACGCGGATTATATATATTTATTTACATTTTGATTTTGAACAGACATACATTATTCTAGGTACATTAAATACACGAATTCTCTTGCAACTTTGAATCAGTGACTACAGCTTGACAACAAATCTTTTCTGCTATAAATTATCCGTTGATGTTGATGCCACATGCTGTTTTGTAAAGTAGTACCATGTAGGCAAAAAATATACATATTTGCACTGAATTCAACAAGATATCCCCTAAAGGTATTAGATCTGTGCACACTATTACATAAAGCGCTTTTATTCTTTCAATTTATTAGATCCAGCAGCTGCTGAATTCTCTAACTAAATGTTGCGGCAAGGATTTCTCTGGAAATGAAAATCACAGAGGGAATAATAATAGTAGCTCAACACTTTCTTAATCAGCAAAGAGAAAAGGCGATTGTAAAATTTTTGGGCCAATGTTGATAAGACATTGCACTTAACATCGGCAATAAATAAATACCTAGGTATTATCATTGTCTTAAAATAAGATTTGCCAGTGCATTCAAGAAAATTTGATAAATATGGATAGGCAATCTATAAAAAGCAACTTTATTCACAGGAAATATAATGATTTTGTTATGTGGCCAAGCGCATAAATGATGTTACATGCATGTATGTATATTTATCCATGCTCCAATTTTTCGTGAAACATAAATTGTCAATATGGTTGACAGAAAATAATAAAAACTATTTAATACGTTTCAAAATGTCATCCATGCACTCCGTTTCACCATCATCTCATAAAAACTATTTACTTGTATTTGTTATCTGGCGAGCACCAATGACTCTGATACTAGGTAAACATGGCATTAAATATAAAATGTAAACCAAGTATGGAAAAATCACTCGTTACATTTTCATCTGTCTATATTAATACCATTCCGGTTGAGCTTCAGAAAGGTAGTATGTAGGTATAGTAAAAAAAGAAATACCTATTTACTTGTCGGTAGTACAAGTATCTGGTAAGTTTTTAGTACCTACCAATTTTTTGTAGTATATATCTGTATACGCATAAATATGTAAAATATATGCACCAAAAAACAAATTTTTTTTACTATTCCCTATAATAAACTCTATGCATAGTACCTCTAATATTTTGTGTTGAGGAAATGGAGTGCTGGCTGATAAAAATAAAATGCTATTACACAACAGCACAATTTTGTCCGGTACCGTCACTTTGACGCATAAGTATCACTTATATCGGCTTGATAGCATTATAATATTCTCCGTTGACTCTATTCCCAATTTATAACAAGTACAAAAATGTGTTTTAGGTAGTAAAATATTTATAGACAAGTCATAATCCATCACGATAATGTTGTGTTGTTTAAGATCACTATTGAAAACAACCACAAATCGAAAAGCCCTAATATATTATACTCATACCTACTCATTATTCAGTCAGTCAGAAGAAGAAGCGATTTTTGTAAGGAAAAATGACAAAGCAAGACATTGTTTTGCGTCTTTGTAATTCTTTCGTCTTCAATTTCTCTGCTCTGCAGCATACAAGGTATGAAAGCAAGTGAATTTGCGGTTGTGATGGTGATTGTATTATTATTCATCGTGTTTGGTGGTTGAGCAACTGGAAAGGATGCGTTTTACGAATGCCGCATAAACATGTTGTGTAGATAGGCTTATACATATACATATTTATAGTTTTAAAATAAATTATGTTGATATTCACGGCAAGTGTGACTGTTTTGTACACATATATATAATAGATACATACCTAAATAGTTTAAAAGGAAAGAAAAGAAAGAGTGGATATTGATAATGATGATGGAGAAGAAAAGAATAGGGAGAAATGTCTAGCTTATAATAAGATTGTGGAATATTTAATGGAGCTTAGAAGTACTATATAAAATATGTAGAGTGTTTTGCACAATTCCTCAGGCCAGGCCGTTCCACCATTCACTGATCATTATTATCACGATTGTGATCATCATCATGACGGCGATGATGATGATGATGATAATAATAATAATAATGCTTACTCTTTCTTCTTATTCTTCTTCTGAACGGCATAACATTATTGTTTTTATTATACTTTTAATCCGTTACTGACGCCTTATACTACTACTACTACCATATTGTCTACTTGGTATCTCTTGGTTGTTGCACTTTTGCCTGATTTTCTTTCTAATACTACTGGCTGTTTGTACGGGAAATGAAATAATAATATTTGATGTGCGTGTGCACACAGATTCGTTAGAGGGACAAACTGAACACATATATAGATTCTTTTCCATTCTCGTACGTCCATGCATTTCCTTTTGTCTATATGAATTTAACAGGTCGTTATATAACAGTGTGGCAGTATTAACCGTATAAATTATACGGTATAATCGCTTTATAATGTACTCATTGTTGTTCATGCTAAAAGCACTTGAGAGTGAGGCAAAGATAGAGCCAACCACCTTTTGAAAGTTGTGCCGTGCTAAAAGCAAAAGTACATTGCATGTAGAATATTTCAAATATTTAATATTTTCTAGAGTGTATACAAATGTCTGCTGACCATCGCTGTACCCGATATGCTATCGCATGCCTGGTAGACATGCAAAAGTATAATTCCAGAAAAACATAAAAGTAGCATCCCAATAGTTCATCGTAACACTTGTTTTCTTGGGATAATGGATTATATGACACGAGCACACAATCAATTGGCACAAGTTATCATATAATGTCGCTACTTGTAGACGCCCAGTAATGAAATATGCATCAAAAAGATGTTTAGTTACGCAGCGTCATCACTTTTTCGAATTGTTTCTATAAATTTTTCTAAAGGCAAATCATTTCTGGGAATTTTCTCACCCACCACAGCAGCATCTTCGCTTGCAAAAAAGTATGAAATTTAAGTAAGCGAAGGATGTTCTGGTTAACATGCCGTTGCTCGCCTGAAGACAATTTCTTGTTAGCCAGCACCATCACCAAATCATTTGTCTTTTTTTGGATGCATAATGCATTTATTTATACGAAATGCAAACTTAAGCTGTTGAGAAATTACTGGGCTGTTTATATGCTAATGCTGCATTATAAGCAGCATAGCATATGTTATGATAACCCTATAGTTTGTTCTCTTTAGTAAATATGACAGTTTCAAGGTGATATCTTCTAGCAAACTGGTAATCAAGTCTGTCTCTTAAGAGAAGGTCTAACATTAACGAAATTATATAAACTTAATTTTTCTGCGAAATGGAAGGGAAAAAGAAAGTAAGCGACAAATCGTATTACTAGAACATTGTATGATTATATGAAGTATATAAACTCAAATATTTATGACACACAGACATAATAATACTTTCTTATAGTTAGTATTTCCTCTGAACTTGCACATATGATTGCATATTTTTGACCCGATTTAAGCATAATATAGGAAGCAATTACTCAGGTCTCTGTACTGTCAAGAACATACTTTTTGCTATAATCGTTATTATTTATTTAAAAATCTACTCTGCTAGCATATCTTCAAGTCCTCTGATCTAGATAATTATCAGTTCAACTACAAGAAGCCACAGCCAACTGAAGTTTCTGTAGCAAATGGGGATTGGGGATATAAGTATGTTACTTTACCTATCTGGATACTTTGCAGCAGCGCACTGAAATGACAATATGAATCCATGTTTTTGTATCTCCATTATAAGAATTTTTAAAAAAACCAACAAAGGCTACACCACTACCACTATCCTCTTAAAGGAATCTCGACTCATCCAGAAGTAAAGAAAGAAAGGAAAATAAAAGATTTCCATTATACGGAAGTGTTGTAGTTTGTGGTATCTTTTATATGGAGAAATCAACACTTGAACGAATATAAACGTTGTCTTTTATTTGCTTTATTTTCAACTTGCTTAAAAACATCCAAAAGACTTTTTGACTTGACATTCATTCATTTGTCTGACATTGGAGCGCATGGCATAGTGGTTTTGCCTGCATGAAACCTCCTTTTCCCTGATAATGATGTTAAAGAGTTGATTTCCCAAAAAGATACGAGCAAGAAAGAGCGAGTGGGTTACTTACTCTTATAGCAGATAGGGCCCGGCTCTGCGAAAATATACAGAGCTGTTTATTGCTTTGGTAGCGACAGCAAACCAGAGACGAAGAAGCGCCTAACTAACCCTTGCTTCCTTGGCACTGGTGAAAAAAACCTAACGGAATATACTATGCTGGGCTTCTGGAGGAATCATCCGTAAAGACTTGCTATTATTCAAGATTTCACAGTGGTGATGATGACTAGGATGGCAATATAAAGCCCATCAAAAGCACACAGAGAATCAACTCGAGTCTCCTTTCGAAGAAAAGTTGTGTCGTTATTGGGATAAGCGTCTATATCGAAGACAGCTTACGCTTCCATGATTACTATAAAATTGTCTCTTTTGCATACTATACTGCTAAAATACACCCTACTCAAGTCGTGATAATAATAGAAAACATCATATACGGCACTAAATAAAGTAACGTAGCTGACTCAGCAAAACATATTTGTGTATGTAGCTACCAATAAACTATTTATTATAATGTAAAGACTAGCAAAGCAGGACGGTATAATTGTTGTGGCGTTCTAACGAAATGTCTTTTCTGAAAGTGATGGCTGCTGCTGCTGCTGCAGGAAAAAATTAACAGAATGGAAGGAAGATGACATGTATTGGTAGTGATTTCTGACGACAAACATAACTGATGATAATGAAGTAGTGAGGATAACGAACCAGCCCAGAGCGCTGCACTGTAAGAGAAAATTACACAGAGTTCAAGCATAACAAGTTGACTTGACATAATTTTGGATACTTTTTGTAGTTCCACGAAAAAAATTAAATTCTTATAGAGAACAGTACTTGGAAGTATTGCGTAAAGCAAACGAATAGTGAGAGAGAGAAAAAACCTTGTTTTTGTTGACATCATCATCACCGGTACAGATCCAGTTTTTTTCTACTTCATTAACAAACAACCATTTCATGCGTGATGATGATACAGAGAAAAGAAAAAGTTGCAAAGAAAAGAAATCTTGTGACCGGAAATGAGTGTCTATACAATCTAAAAGTCCGGAGGAAAATATTACCCATTCTTAGAGAAACCCGGTCGAGTGCTGCTTGTACAATAATATTGTCGTAAATATTTTTTCCTGTTATATATTTTTGACGGTGTCGTGTGTGCTGTTGAATATTACGGTTGCCAATTTTCGCCAATATGCTGTTAATAATATTAGCATGCGATTAGATATTTTACAATGCTCACGCTACATAATAAAAGAAAGAGAGCGGCACCGCGCCGTCATCTATACGACTACTGAATTTTTGTTTTGAGTAAAGTAAATATATAATAATAATTATATAAACAGTGCTTAGTGATGATGGGTGGTATAACATGATCTTCCATTTTATTTTTGCATTTTGCTTGCTTGTAAAATACGCATAGTAAATAGTTAAGGGAATATAATATGATGCGCAATTTGAAGCGCAAAAATCCGCAAATGCTCAGTAGTGGTAGTTATCATTATCATCATCACGTTACCTCCTTCTCATTCGTAGGGGAAAAATGTCTAAGCTTTTTTGTTTAGTAATTGAGCATTCATTCAACACGCTTGCTGAATTCATGGAGCCATTGCAATGTAATCCAGTAGTGTTTCTTTTCTCTGCGTTATTGTAAAAGAAAAACAAACATGTACATTTTGCAAGTTCGAAGACCTTTACTGAGGTTACCTCTGCTACGTTCTAGAAGCTTTGAAAATAAAATTATTAGCTTACGACATGACTAATTATTCTTCATTTTTTCCGTGTACATGCCACTATGTACATATGTAGTGTAGATGAATATGGCGTTGAGTGAAGTGAAAAGGCTTACAAATAGGTTGCGGAGAAAAACATCACGTTTTGAATTGAAAACATTTGCTATTAACTATGGTGTTCCAGGATGGGTTTTTAATCAGCATGTGTGGGTGTGCATAATATGTCCCGAGTAATAATAATAATAAGTTTAATGGTCTTGATAGAAAACATGTTCATTCCTACTATTTGTATGAGTGGTCATGAACTCAAAATCCATGAGCATGAACCAGCAACAAGCTATTTAGAAACGACAATGCAAAATATGACATGTGTGTGTAAATATCAATTACTACTCTGCGAATTGGTGTACTAGAGAGGAAGAAAAATAGAGCGACTTCGTTTTTAAGGATTCTTTAATTAGGCATATAAATAGGTATATATTTACATGGCAGATAGTTACGTAATTTACATGTAAACATTTTGCAAGAGTATTTTGAGCGGTGTTTTTTTGTGATGGGGAGACCTTCCACTCAACAAAGCTAATGCTTTAATGTAAAACCACCATAATATATCCGATAAGAGATGCCAACATCAAAAACCCGATAAATAGGTAGAGAAAAGCAATAAAATATTATGCAAATAATAATTTATAAAGATAACAATTTATGGAATTCCGAAGGGTAAAATGCAATCCTTGTAGTATTGAATTAAAATAGTGAATGAATAATGCATTGGTTTTTTGGGGTCAAATTTAAATAATACAACTGTCATGTGGTTTCTTTCCTGCTTCTTGTCAATTGAACTACGAGAAGAAATGACACTTTTTGCGAAAACTTAAATGCGTACCTATTTGTGACACTGGCCAGTCAACTAGAGAGGCTTACGTAATCCAATTTACAGATGCATTTTTACAAAGTTATAGCAAAACAACAGCAGGTTCTTATACATAGGTACCTAATCCTTATCTGGACACTTTAAACTTATTATTATTACTTCTTATGGAAACGAATGTGTGCGGTCATTTCCAGTTCATTTGATTTGGCTTTCGATTCGTTAATCGTAATATGGACTGGCTCACAATAATAACATGTCCGTAAGTTGTTCTACAAAAATCTCATTTTACATTTGCTGAAGAAACTGGAGCACGCACTTTTTCTCACAAGATTTTTCAACGTAGCTTAAAAGATAAATGTCTTACCAGTAACATATACATACCTTTTATATGTATGGTTCTGTACTTTAAACAGAATGAAAGTATGTAATTTTTACTATCCTTGCTACTTTGGTTGGCGTTGTGTGGAAGGCCATTTTGATAACGATAACACACTATAGCATTACATTAAATCAATGTGCTTACACGACATCACCACATTAACACGCATATAGCATGTTTTATGCATACCATAATATTGAAAAAAAGTTCATGCCCTAGTGTGCATGTTTAATGTTTTAAAATAATATTTTATTTAACAAATAAAAACGTGAATGAATATTGACCTGAAAAAATTGATTTTTGTTACTTTGACGCAACTTGGCTGCCAATATTTGAATAAATCAAAATAAAATACAAACAAGCTTAAATGTCTCTTCTTCCTTGTGTAACCGTGTTTAACATGAAAACAATGCATGACTTTGCCTAATATTATACAAGAGGAAATATAAACGCGGTGTACATCTGTCTGACGGAAAAATAAACATTAAGAAAACGGCAATGAATATAAACACCGGCAATACGGAAATCCCTGTTGAGCCAAATTAACGTAATGTAATCAATTTTGTAAATCTCGCGATAAAGTTGATAAATAAATAAAGTGGATATCAAAAAGTAAACACGAATGTACCTAATAGTCGTCACTCAATTAGTTGGTGATGTTATGTAATTATGTACTTGTTAGTATGAGTGTGGTGCTTTCGAAACCATTACTACGTTCCACTGTGTAAGTGCGTAGGGCGCGGGTACTAGTAGTAGTAGTAACCCATACGACTCCAATGCTTTTGCGTATTTACTCTCGGTAAAACTAGGGGGAAGATGCATGAAAAATCCTTCCTCATAGAATACTAATGTTATTTTATTTAGCGCGTAATGGAATGAATAAATTAACTCATAACAATACAAAATGCGTAAGTACTCAAAGTTCATCAAATAATTCGTAAATTCTTAATTAAATTTTACATGCATTTTTAACTCCCAAACCATTCGATTAATTTTCAACGAAGCTGGTTTTGTGCCCGGTGCACAAAATATTGTTTCGTGAACTACCACATGTTTACCCAGATTGGTATGTACTAATGCAATGTTCAAAACACGGAAAACAACGATTAGATCTTAATTTGAATGATTAGCTAAACGTTATGATATCGTACTGACTTTTCAATTTACACTCATATAAACAGTTCATGCACAGGACAAAATATTTCAGAACGATTCATTATGAAGTGGTTAATTTCTGATCATTATTTGATAGACACAAGTCAACTGATTTGAATGAAATATGACATCGTCCCTCTTTGGCATTGCTAGTCTCTATTGAAAATACGTTATTTAAGAGAAAGGTGTACAGAAAGAAACTATACCTCCGTTCGTATGCTAATATGTATATGGTCGATGAAATGTATATTTATACTTTTACGATATTGTATATACTGATGTACTCACTCATAATTACGTGCAGAGTAAGATTACTGCACTGTAACCATCTCAAGAGACAAAAACCAACAAAAAGCGTCTGTCATCTGTCAACACGACTCCATTCTCTGGAGCTCTTACGAAATTCTGTTGTTGACACTGAAACGTTCGATAAACACTCTGTTCAGCAAGCAAATAATGGGAAGAATGGGAACGCTTCCAAATTGATAAGAAGGATGAAAATGAGATTACTTTTGTTTGCAGGTCACACTACTACTATCCTTTTGACTTTGATGAAACAGTGCCAATTCAATTCCACCAATGAGCATCTCCCTCCACGTGGGAAGGCATAAATACCTATACATTGCCATTCCCTCTACTACTACTGCCACTAATACATGTTGCAATACGAGTTCAAAGAGAACATGCTAATTTTCTATATACTTGTTGTCTGTTTTCATTAAATGCACTTGTTTTCGTCAATTGTAAAAAGAGATTATATGCACGTGCAAAGATTTATGTTGGCGACAGTGGTATTATTTGATTCACCATGAAAACCTCTGAAAACGAAAGTAAATGTTAGATTGGAGATGCAAGAGAGATGAGTGAAATTCATGTACCTACGTATACTTATGCATGTTGTATTGGAAATGAAAGAAGAGAAACAAGTTGTTTTAGGGCTTGCCAAAAAGTTTATATTTATTTTCATGACCTTAACGTGGTAAACAAAACTGACAGATTAAGTCAAGTTCAACAAAAAGATTTTTTTTAATTTTATCCTTCCGGTATTAAATCAAGTGATCTTATACCTTATATAATTAATATGGATATTTTTTAGCTAAACAATAAACAATTATTGTAAGTATTTGGAGACTAAAGTACAGCTTGTTGTTTTCTACAGTTTTTAGTCGTTAAACAAAGTTTGGCTTCGATAACACGACCAGTTTTTTACTATCGTGAAGAATTTAAAAAAGTGAATTATGTAAGTGCGTAGAAGTAAACATTTTTGTTATCGCTTTGTTTTTTAGTGAATTTTTACCACTATATTATTTCAAGTCTAGATATAATACACGTATGTTTGTATAGGTATATTTACTGATGGAATTCTCCCAACCAATGTTTCCGTCCTTGCCCAGTGATCTGGTGTAAGCAGCAAATATTGCCAACATTGTACATTTCTATTTTTGTACTCTACATTGATACATGCTTTGCCTCAAAACTATATTATTACTTTTCCCTGAACTCATTAAAATATTGTTGTCGGGTTTGAAGAATTTAAATCACGCATAAAACCTTTTCGATGACAATTCAAGTAGAAAACTAAAATGGACTGTTATTATTATTTTACGGTTTTCATAAGTGCATTTAAAACTTCCTGCGCGACAGCATCACAGCATTACTATGACGTCGGTGTCCTTTGCTTATCTTGCTTGCTTTGCTCAATAGAAAGGACTTGTTCATCCATGAAAAGAATCCACTCTGAGTACTATTTTCCTCAAAGATATAAAACATAAAATCCCTCCGATGAAACTAATCCCTTCTTGCTTCGGTGAAGTATTTGCATGTGCAAATCTGTGTAAAAGCATATGAAAGCAATAGTGGTGCGGATGTGATGCTAAATATAATATGTTGGTTGAACGGATGATTATGGTGGAGATGAAAAGGGATATCATTAGTGGGATCTAGTGCAAGTCTTAGTATGCACAGCTACTTTATCTGGGAGCGATGCTTTGTAGTAATAATGGTGTGATCAAGCGCTTATTTTTACTTCCAACTTGGAACTTTCAAGCATTTTAGTTTTAGTCGATACAACAAAAACAACAACAAGACGTCTGATTATTGCTGTTGCTTCCTCGCCAAACCTGCAATGCTGTTGAATTCATTCAACAACACACATGTAATAGTGCATTTTTTGTAAAATAGTAATCTCATTAGAAGAAGCATCTCTTATTAGAAGCTACTGCAATGTCAAAGATATGTAAATACACAAATAGTGCGATAATTTTAGTTAGTGCGAGTAAGCTTATAGAAGGGATAAATTTAGCAGTTATTATTGGCATCTTTATCTCTAACATTGTGAACGGCAACACGTATTTCGAATTTATTTTTTTAAGTTCAAGGACAAAGCACTCAAGTAAATCTATGCCCGTTTCAGAGGATGAGTTGTCAATAAGCAAATCTGTAAAAAAATAACTGAGCAAAAAAATTAAAAAAATTGGCGAAAGGATACTCATTCATCGTCATCCTATCATCGACTTCCTTCATCGGCCGAAGCAACCGACAGTCGACCGACAAACAGACACACCACCGGATTCCGTGGAAACAAGAAACAACTCTGGTTCCTTTTTGTGGCATTTCCTAACATTATCCCAATGCTCCCACAGGAATTTCAGCTCTATGGTGATAATGTTAAATATTAGCGAAAACATGCCGATATCCTTATGCATATGTAAAAGGACCATTAAAAATAATAGGAATGCCAAGCCAGTTTAAAAGAGAAGAAAATAAAATGTCCTCAGGGTGAACATTTTGTTATTACAACTTATGAAACAAGGCGAATGAAACCGTCACAAGAAAATTATTAACGCTTGTTGATTTCTTATGTTTGAAAACATTATAGATTTTGGCAACGAAAAGGGCACAGGAACACACAACTTTTTATGCACCTCCTTAAGTGTGGTACTTTCTTCGCTACCACCAGCATTACCTCTTGTTATGTTTTTTTTTACTTTACACCACCGTTTTTCTTTTCTGTAAGGCAAGCCTTCTGCTAGTTCTGCTCCTCTGCAAATAAAAATGGCAATGATGAGTAGCAGAAACAGCATTCCAGAAAAGAGCCTCCAGCCCTGGAGCGTCGATGGAAAGGAGGAGTAGTATGGAAAGGAAACTGGAGGAGCTATTGTAAAAACCTGGAAAGTGATGACATCGTAAATCATTCTTGTCTCCTGCTGTTTTCTCAGCATATATTTTACTTGCTGGTATCAAAACATGCTTGCTTGCAACGTTAGATTTTTAAGTATTTTGAGTGCAATCAAGATCAATATCATATGCGCCCTTTTCTCCCTGCTATGAAAATAAATAGACATTTAAATACTAACAAATATACTCAAGCACCAGTAGCAGCACCACCATCAAGTATAAACTGAATTTTTTTATAGTGGATATCATCACATGTCTTTATACTTTTTAGTTCGATAGGTCGTTCAGCATAACTCAAACTGAAAATAAATATATTGGGTGGTGGTTGGTGTAAAAGAAAAAAAGTAGTATGCATGTTTGTTCAGTGAAATCGGAGTCTCTTTGACTATTTTATATCTTGAAAGTTATCTTGATTTTTTGCCAGTGTATGACGTGGTATTCAATACTCAACAAACTCTGTGTGTGTATGTAACTTGGATTTTATGTTCCATGCACCCAGTGGTACGTGTTGTACCATTATCGCCGCCACCATACTGCGCTATAACTGCTCAATATTCCTTTAATGTGGAATCTTATGACAACATTAAAGAAGTTTTTGATGATGGCACTAACATACAGCATTGTGGATCGGTTTATGGGTTGGTACGGCTAGGTATTTTTCGAGAGAAAAATATATTCTTATTGAGGTTTGTCGCTTTTCGCCCATCGCTTATTGACTATATACGGAATAGTATGGAATATGAAAGAAATGGATAATAAGTTGAGTGTAAGTTTCACATTTTATCGTCGTCCATTTCAATTACATATGTTCAAGAAAAAGGTAAAGAAGGTCAAAAGGATTCAGATGCGGTCCATTAACCCAAGGGGGTAAGAAAGAAAAAAAACTCAGCAAAAATATCTGAATCTCTTCCCTCTTCCTTTTATGTATCCTACTTTTTGAATTTTTTATGGAAAAAGTTGAATATACTTGGTGATGGAAAATATGGAAAACCTTATACACATTTTGTGAATTGATATAGTAAAAGTCACCCACCATCTAGATATCGCAAATATTGCAGACTAATACAGACACAAAGTAAGATGGTATGTAACATTTTGATATATTTACAGAATTGGCTGTAACAAGTAAATATTCACATACATATGAGCATGTTCATTTTTTGCACTAGAAAATATTTAAGACTGTAGGCACACTCTTTTATTTTTTTTACATTTTCATTATATTCCAAATTTGTTGTGTAAAATGTTTTCCAAAATAATGCAACAATGGTGCAAGGAAGCAGGGATAGTCAACAAATCCAAGCCAGCCACCTTGTGGCAGTATAATCTGAATGCTGAATACAAGTAGCAACGGTTGATGGAGTAGATTCTCATCATTGTCGTATTCACCACGTACGTTTACCAAATCTTGTGCTAAGCTTATAATCGTTTCCTTCACAAACTCATCATCACAATCACCTCCATCAGAAATAAGCCGTGTAAAAAAGTATTATTGTATATGTGGGATACTATCCATCCACCAAAGTTTCAAGAACGCCATATTCAAATACTAATGTGCACACTTGCTACTTTTTTTACGTTGTTATAATAATCAGTGTATGAATAGAGGTACGGAATATGTATTACACGGAGAAACAGAAAAACAATCTCTGGAGGAATGTAAATAAAAATGTAATATTCCGATTTAAACAGCTTCGTTCATATGCATGCCTGAATTCATGAATGATTAAAAAAGCATAATAATGTATAATTTTTAGCGAATGAATCAGCAAAAGGCATTACAAATACAACTATTAAGGATATCTTTCTCTTCTCGGCAAACTACACTACAAAATTTGAAAGCTGCTTGGATGGATGGATGATGATGATGGAACTCTTGACTATCATAAGCCCTGAGGTTCTCTTGACAAAACAAGCCGTAATACCTTCCTGCTAAAGATACGCGTTGTGATAAAATAAAGCATCTCATCGTAATAGGAAAATTCATATTATGGAGCTGTTGCTGTGGTTGCTGCTGGAGCGTTTGTGGTAGCACACCAGCGCTTTATGCATCATGGAATTACCACATGCCAGAAATTATAAATTCCGCAGGCTTTTATGACCGCTAAGAGTGCGCTCTAATGATTATTTCAAACGATATATTATAAATATCTATCTACACGGAGTAGTGTTAAATAGGCTAACGTTAAAACCCTTTCCATAATCTGCAGCAAAGTTTTACATGGCAGCAGAAGCAGCAGCAATATCTGGTCAATTAATTTCGTATAGAGAGAGAGAGAGTTGTTTACTGTAAATGAAAAAACCTCATTTTGTCGTTATCACTATGTGCGTACACATACGTATCGGAAGGCGAAGGAAGGTCATAACATAATAATATCTTACAGCTGAATGAAATCTTCTTCTCTTCTCTACTAACAACAAGCCACTTGAACATCATGCATTTTTATTAGCACTTTGACGACGACGACGACAGTCCCATATTGCTCTAAACAAATCGTTTTGTCAAGCAACTAATCTTTGTCATTCTAACATGTAATATTGAGTTGAAGACGAAACCTGTGCAGTTTCATGGCTGGCAAAATGTTTTACTGTGAATTTCAACTTTTCCAATAGACATCAAAATTATCTGTACAACTTGAAGATGTATGTGTTATCAAGACGAAGCGTTGTTGAACGGATAGTATTAATTCATTAACAAGGCATTTATATTTTTAAGAGGAACGGCACACAATGCTACTTCTACATACATTCATTCATTGCAATCGCAGCAGCACAAGATATTGAAACTGATGATGAAGACCAGTTTAAAAATTCATGATACATTTGACTAGCATGACGTAATTGCATCGTTATATTTTATGGTTATGATGATAGCGGTTTGCACTCACTTGGAGATTACTTTTTTCCAGGAAAAATGTTACTTGCATGATCATCTTGTGTACGTGTTTAGCCAGGACTATTCCTATTGACCTTTACGATGGAGAGCAGGTGCTCCACTTTTAAAATGAGGAAGAGAACATGTGAGATTTATGGAGTATGCAAAAAAAAATTTTTTATGAACATTCAGTTGTGATTTCAAATCATTTAGTAGACTGATATAAAGTTACCGCTAATCGAAAGGCGCAAAAAAGTTAGTAAAACACATGTGCATTTTTCAATAACAAATAGGATTCTAAAATGCTTTGCAAGCTAAAAACAATGCAACGATACAATCACTTATGCGGCTTTCCATCTTGTAAGTAAATTTGGTAATCACTATTAGACCTGCTTGAAATTTGTTTTCATTCCAGCGTTTTCAAATCTTATCTAGAAATTGGAGGTTTTGACATTTAAATTAAATAAATATTGCAGTAATCCACATTTGTATAAATGCAAATAAACATGTCAATTTGCAGCAGTAATAAAAACTGCCGGTAGGAATTTTGAGTAGATTTGTAGAAAAATACCGTATACCAACTTATATTTTAATGACTTTTCTTTGTCCTTCCTTTCCATTCAATTACATACAAACTGTAAAAAATATTTACTACGTTGTTTGCAACAATATTAACATCAATCATATACGCCGACCAAGGTAACAAAACAAATATTTTGGAATCTCCACCATACTTGAAAAAATGTCTGCTCAAATGCAACAGCATATAAAAAGTGCTGTAATTTGAAAAGAAAAACGTACTACCAGGCAGGCTTTTATTTTTTTTTGCTAACTTGTTGTGCAAATAAACAAACCAATTGAAAATTTTCAAGAACCTAATCATACCATATGAATATGTCATTTGTCTGATTGTCTGTCCAGTGGGAATGGCGCCGCACAAACCACTTTCCCAATTCAGTCCTTAAAAAGCAACATAAATGCCTATTACACCTAAAAATACGTACAAATACTTGTATTTATATGTACCTAATGTCTGTTTGATATTATTTTTGCAACCATGTGTCGTCTGCGCAGGTCATACTTTTAATTTGATTAAAGGCTGTTTTGTTCAGATTTTATGTCATAAATAAAATAAATTCTATTTTTAGAACAAACCCAACTAAACTGAGCAATAACACAGTAAATCATCAATAATCGCTGCTGTGATTAAAAATTGCAGAGTAAAAAACCAGAGAATTGCTGAATAATGTGCCTTGTGAATCCCAAGCCCAACTCGTGGTAATAATGGATGCACGGACTCTGTAATATCAGCTTAGCAGGCATTTTATGTACCCTTTCACTTTTTATTCCTTTTGTAAAGACCATGATTAAACTTTTTTACGTGTTATATGACATGTAAACATAACAATAATTTGGAACACTTGGTCATCATTGCGATACATTAAATAATAAATACTTTCAAAATGGTTTGTGTGCAAAAAATACGATCAGCCTCAATCAGCATATTATAAAACACTCAAAGATACTTTAAGTTGTACGTATCAGCAATGTTTCTGCTGTCAATTCGATAATGCAGCAAAACAAATGCACCTACTACAGCTATTGGTTCGGTAGTTGCATTCCTTCATCCATGTATGCAACAGTAGGCACTGGCACTTATCATCATCATCATCATCGTATTTTCTGGGCCGATTGACAACCAACTGCTGCCGCTGCAATCGTATCAATAATACAAACAAACCTTGCGCCGTGCACCATATTGCATTGATACGAGGTATGGAAACACCAATTTTGTTTGCACTTTTAACGTCCAACGTGGTACCACTTGTCTCGTCCCTGTGAACTAGGGGGCAACAGTTGTTACAACTGGCAGTAAAGAAGTGTAGGTATGTGTAACTTGTAGGTTAAATAGAGAGTAAAACAGTGAAAATCCTGTTTCATTGTTACAAGCTTTGCAAGTCAGCGGTGTGCTTGAAGAAGCATGGATAGACACCCATGTTTTTTTTGCTTCTGAATGAAAGTCAACTTGGACTTGCAACCAAGCGACCAAAAAAGGTCATTGAAAGAGGTCACTTTAAAATTAGAATCGTGTATTCTTTAGTGATCTCTATCGTCTTAATCATGATGTGTAAAATTCCAGTGGATAAGTACGGAATATTTAAACATTTTATTGCCCATCTTTAAGCAGGAACAAGTGTAGGTATGTGTAACTTGTGGTTAAATAGAGAGTAAAACAGTGAAAATCCTGTTTCATTGTTACAAGCTTTGCAAGTCAGCGGTGTGCTTGAAGAAGCATGAATAGACATCCATGTTTTTTTGCTTCTGAATGAAAGTCAACTTGGACTTGCAATCCAGCGACCAAAAAAGGTCATTGAAAGAGGTCACTTTAAAATTAGAATCGTGTATTCTTTAATGATCTCTATCGTCTTAATCATGATGTGTAAAATTCCAGTGGATAAGTACGGAATATTTAAACATTTTATTGCCCATCTTTAAGCAGGAACGCATAATAAATTTCCCTTAATATTGAGCTTAAACACTGCAGTCCGTGAGTAAGTTGTTTATGTTAAACTATACGGGGTTTCTTTATGCTTTTTTGTAATCACTTTCTTTACAGCCACCATAGAGTTCCATAGTCTAGGTTGTAGTTTGTTGTCGTTGTCGAACCCTTGTTATAAAATGCAGTAAAATACTAAAACGGTGTCTTTTGTAAATAAATTGTTACGGTACAATTTATTTGCAGTCTTTTGATGAGAGTGGTGGTGGCTGTATACATAGTGATATTAATAGTATGCAATAATTTAGCTTCACAAAAAACGCATTACTTTCTTACTGCCTTACAAGGTCCCAAAATGCTAGTCATAAGTACACCTATAATAAACTTGGCAGAAAATATATTACCCATCGTTATTATCAGGCTTAACACTTTCCACAGAACAAATAAAAATACGTGATCAAGTGTGTGTTGGCATGTAGGCATGCTCATTAAATTGTGTCAGAGATTTTTGTCATGTAAACGATGCTGTTCATGCGCCTCTTTGTTCGCCACGGACAAAACATCATTCTGCGCGCATACATGCATAATAATGACTTCTAGTTAGTGTTTAAAGCATTACGGTTCAAAGTGTTATTTAGTACATTACAAGCTGGGTGAATTATGAGTTCTAACAGGATCATAATAACGATGATGCAAAAAAGGGTAGTTAAGTATATAAAAAATAATGGAAGGAGAAGAATCTCAGCACAAGTAAGCTCTTCGTTTCCACTACGTATATCGGTGACAGTTGACAATCATAAATTTATTCATTTTGACAATAAGATAAAACATTTTACTCCTAACCTGCATGAGGCATAATGATAAGATAAGTTGCTAAAAAAATTAAAAAATAAGTGCTGTTTGCACAACTTTATTTGCTGTTCTCGAAGGATAACGGAAATATTTCTATTTTTAGCAGCAGTAGCAGCAGCAGTAGTATTGTTCTAATTTTCATGTCAACACACTTGTTTATCGCTTATTTACTCTTGAATACCAATAACGGTGCATGGCGGTGGTACGTAAACAACAGGTATAATGTTTTGTATGCAAGTTCAATTGGTTACATGAATTGCATTACATGTACTATAACGCTCAGAATTCCAAAATCCCATGCATTTGTTCAGTCCCATATTTTTATACGAAATAAAAAAATATGAAACAGATGGAGCGTTATTACTCTTGGATTTGGAAAATGCAGTTGTCAAACGCATTGGAAGCGAAGACGAACGTTGCTCCTTGCTGCTAGTTTAAATTAAACATTATGAGATTATGAGATTACATTTTACACTTTCCCTTTTCTTTATTCTTATTCAGTTTGAAATAAAGTATATATATGTACATATCCCCATTTAAAAAAGTTAATTTACCGTTTACATTTATCGCGCTGTTCAACGTCAGTAGGGATTACAGATTGGCAAATTAGCAGCAGGGTATAACAGAAAAATACTTGCTGAAATTGACAGCTTGTTCAGTGGCTACTTATTAAAATTCAATGACAGGAAACACCAATCTCCAACTATGCAGGCACGTCACAAGACATAACACAATATTAATGAACTAACTAAATGTTTGTTTACTTTTTATATTCCTTCCTTCTTCGATAAACTACAAAAAAGGAACTGCAATAATAAAGAAAAAACAAAAACGTGGCACAGACCATCGTATGGAATTATGAATAGATACTAATGCTAGAACTGAAAAACATAAATAGAATAAATATACACATGTTTTGCATACTACATTGTTATGCCGACTACATAGCAAAAAAATGTCTTTGTTTTCCAACTTTGGAAAAGAAACTTGAAAAAAGTAAACGTTGTTGACGAGGATGACGCTCTTGTTCGCTGTGCCCTCTTTGATGCTACCAAGTGAGACCAAAAAGCGAAAAATATAAGCTATTTTACTTTCCCCAGCTGTCTGAATACAGAAAAGAAGGAGGAGAAGAAGGCCTCATTCGTTTTGTGGTTTGCCCCGGCGGAAGGAAACAAACGGGGAAAAACTACCACTACCACTACATAATAATAACAATGGTTATTATTACAACAAAGACAACTTCTTCAGCTCTCACCATTAGTTTCGCTAATAAATTCTCTCCATCACCACCACCAATATACTTGTACTAGCAACTACCATGCCACACAAGTAAAGTTAGTTTCACTTTTTTATAAGAAACTAACTAGATAACGCAAACTAGGCTAATATAGCGGGAAATGTGTGGGATTGGTGAAAGCGAAAGCAACTTTTCCAACAACTAAAAGCAAGTTTGCTAACAGAACTAGCACCCCAACTCAACAGTATAACAACTCCATCCAAACAAGTTGCTTGCACTGTCTATAAAATATATACCAGTAAATGACAAAGAACGGCGGACTCTAATGTCATTATCATCGTGTGCAAACACACACACACATGTAATACATTCATTCATTCATTTTTTGCGCATAACTTACCTAATAAACTTTCAAAAATGCATACTTTTAGAGGGAAAACGGGGTTGAGAAGGTGCCAAGTTAATTCATATGCTAGACTTTTCTTGGCACATGCAGTGAATACACACCTTAAAAGTATTAGTGAAGGAACCATGAATATTTTGGTGGAATGAAATATATAAGATGAAATAACAGACATACTTTTACTCCCACGTATCTTTACACAAAAATAGAAAAAAGAGTATCTCTTTAGGTGCTGCTGCTGTTTTCATTCCAACACTCGGCGGGATTGTATTTGCATCTTTTTGCTGAAAATGTTACTACCAGACCACTTTCTGGTACTGCTGTTGTTGCTGCTGCTGTTACTTGTATGTGCTACCACTTTTGCTATGGAGTACACTTAAGTATACATTATTATTAGTATTACCATTTTGCTCTCCTATTTACCCCCTTATTTTCTCCATGTGCTTTTACAAATATCCATATCTTGTTGTTCCTCTACACGTTCATTGCATAATATATATTAAACGGATTGAATGTAAGAAGGGATAAAGAGGAAAAACAGGGGGAAAGAAGAAGAAATAGAAAATGTATAATAGAAAGATGAGGAAGCAGCACTCAATTATTTAAGATTAGAGGAGAAGGAGGGCATAGAAGAGGAGAATGGAGAAAGAAAAGAAAAAAATGAAATAGATACATCACCCAACCAACCAGCCACCGAGCAAGCACGCTGAACAGGAAGTGTATTGTGTGCTCTGTCGCTCTCTCTTATTCTCTCTTTCTCAGCAAGTTTGGCACTTTTCCTTGTTGTTCACCTAAAGTTTACTATGTCGTCCTGCCGTGGTAATAATAGTAAAAGTAATAGTGATGGGAAGCGTGTTTGTCCTCCTGTGGAACCAATCCTGCTTTTGTACTGTTTGCTTTTCTTATACATTTTTACTCTGTTGATGATTATTATCATGAAAAGAAAAAAAACTGCTGTCCTTTTTAACCCTCATTTTGAAAAAAATAGGTACCAAGGTGGAGGTGCAGAATGTCAAGGAAAAAATTAACCAAAAATAACATTTTCTTTAAAAAAGGGACAGTTTTATAATTCAATATAAACAGTAGAGTATATTGTGAATGAATGCGTTTGCGCATGTAAGCGCAATCTATTATTAACAAATAAAGAAATTTACAGGATTACAAAAGTGAGTTTGATAGAGGTCTTGTGGATCCCATAATATGGGACCCATATACCTATTTCACTTAATCCCGCCAAAAAATCTATTTTCTACGAGAGAGAATAAAGTTTAGGTATTATCTTTAAAATGCAAGAAGGATGAAACAAAATTATATTCTTCAAAACCTGTCATCATAAAAGTAGCATATTGTTTTTTTGTCATTATCATTCCCATAATTTGCTTGTTATAACTACGCTTCAAACAAAATTATATTTTGCATGGAACAAAGTGTGCACTCATATTTGTATTCTCACACATTTGTCTTATTAAATAATGCCCTATGGAGCCATTTAGCCTACACTAGCCATAAAATACAAGACAAAAATCTATTGCATTTATATCCTTAAATATGCTTCCGTAAATAGAGCTCCGTAAAGCTGGAGAGGGAGAACGGGGGTTTTCCAATGAAAAACGTGTTTCACTTCTGTAGAACACATTTGTCGCCAAAAGCGCCATTATATTATACTGTTGCTTATACTATACTCCCTTTTTTTCTCTCCCTCTCCAAGTCTCCACTTGAGTTACTTTAAACTTACCAGCCCTTTATTCTTACCATTTCCATACCCATATTGTTATCTCTTTTCTATTTCTATTTGAATTGAGACAAGTTTATATAATGGTTTGGATAGATCTAATTATGTTCATTCAACCAGTGTTCAAAATCCGTTTGAAAGAGCTTCAAAAATGTGCAGACAAAACCGAGCGGCACAAAAGAAGAAATGTGTGTATAGAAAAAGTAAAATTCTCGAAAGTAGAATTCGACAAGCAGAGAAAACTGTTGGAATCATGCAACTTGTGTGGAGGCTAAAAAGCGAGTAGGATAAAATACGGTGTATAATAACCGTAAAATAAAAAAGAATAATAATAATAAATAACAGAGCCTTTACTTTTTCGCCGAGATAAATGCGCCAATATATATCATGCCCTCCTTTATTGCTGATGCCACTGTACAGTAATACTACCATTTAAAATGTAATTTAATGAACCGAATTAGAAGAGGAAGTCACCTTGACAACTTTTTTGGATCATTTAAAGTATCATTCATTATATATTATCCACGGAATCCAATTTATTTCCAGTTAATCTATTTTTGATGAACAATGAAAAGAATAAAAACTGGAATGTCAGCAGCAGAGTGAGTGCTTATTTTTTCATGATTAGGAGTAGTTGGCACTAACTGGTTTCTTCTTTGGGTTTAAATACGGCCGCAGGACACTAGTTTCCAGATTTACATTACCGAGAAAATAATATGTGTGAATGAAGCAAAGTATTCTTTAAAAGAGCAAGCTGAAATGAACAAGAAAGGTCATGGCTGTTGGTACAAGTGCCCTGTACAGAAATACCATGTACATAAGTTGAACGTTGAATTTTAAAAGAGACAGGAAAAGTAAGCAAGCAGTTTTTTTTACAGAGTTTCGCGAAATGTTGTACTGAACCCTGAGGATATTCACAGTGTGTCTGTAACGCTCAGCTGGAAACAAACCAGGATAAAATGTACACGTAGAGATCCTGAAACGTTGCTGAAGGAAAAATATGTAGCGAATTTTTCTCTCTGTATACCTAAATGTCAAGTGTTCAGAATAACAAAAGCACTTAAATTGTTCTTCGTTCAGCCACATCACACAAGAAGAGTTTTCACACGACTGTCAAGCGAGAAAATGGCAAGAGCGACGACTGCTGCTACAACTGTAGGAGGAAGAAAAGGGATATAGCCTTTTTGCAAATTTATCCTTTTCTGCAGTGAAAGTCATTTTCTCCCTTCCTTCACCCTTCTGATGTTCACACTTCTCAAAGCATATTGCTCGCTACATTTATATAACTTATCTAAATACATTCTGCACGTTGATGGTTAAATGGAACGGGATAAAACAGCATTTCTTATAAATAAAATCCCCTTCTCGTAATATTCACTCGAGAAAATAGTCTTTTTTGTTTCTGTTGTTCTATAAGTATGAGTGGCACAAAAAATGTTCGAACCCATAATACTATTTTCTTTCTTTTCTTCAATTTAGCTATAATATGTTTGTGGTAAAAGCTTTGTGATTTCTCATGATGGCAAAGAAAGCCAATGCAAGCATTCCAGAAGAATAATAGCGTTATTATTATTGTGGTTGTATCTTTTTCTCTTTTTGATACCAACTCAACGTGAATGTGTAAGACGGTGACTATTTAACTTATATTTTGTTCATCATCATCATCATCACTGCAACTAGTAGTTATGGTGTGACTAGGCACAGAACAGAGTAAAGGAGTAAAAGGAAAGAGGCCACATATTTTTCAACATTCTTTCCCTATTTTCCACTTGGGGCAAAAAGATGGGGAAAATATCAGAATACATTGGTTGAATGTTGTTGGTGGATCATAATCTCACAAGGCATTATTTGCCAGACATGCTCGTTAGTGGAGGTATGGGAACACTTTTTTTCTCGCTGTGTGTAATGATTGAAGGATGAGTCAGTGTGTGTGTGTGTGTGTGTGTGGAGAAGAGGAGGACAGGACAATGTTCCAAAAAGAAGAAGAAAAAAGAAATCAAGCAGCTACATTTCTTTCTAGAGAAGCAGCATACCATGTTCTCCCTTTTATTTCTCAAGTTTTTTTCCCAGCCAAAGTCTCCTGACAGCATCAGTAGCAGCACCAGCAGTCAAGCAGTCTGCAACTAGAAAAACAAGTTTGATATTTTGTGCTGCTGCTGCTGGAGCAAAGGTACCGGCTCCTTTTCATACCGACCACTTCTTAGAATTTCTTTTTCGTTTGTTCTCTTCTTCCTCCTCCTCAACAGCTCACACGAAAAAAACACATACACGTTTTCTCGCCAGGTTCCCTCTTGTCTCTTTACACACACACACACACACATAGAAGCAGCAATGGACACACTTTTGGAATGATGCCTGTTGTCTATATAAACGTGCAGCTACCTATGTATGCCCTCTCTTCTTCTTCTTCTTTTCTGGTGATAAATATACACATAAAAGTAACTTACTTATCCATTCTTTCTCTCTTTTCCTTTTGGGTGGGGCTCAAGTTGAAGAGGGTCTAGATAAACCGAACGTGCAGAGTATACTTTTTTTCTTTCTCCTCTTTTGCCAGTGTGCTTGCTTACTCTAGCATTTTTATAAGGTGCTGCTACTATGTACCACTTTCCCCACCACCACTGCCTCTACGCTTGCATCATGTGGATAGACAGACGCTATTTACAAAGGAGGGAAGTAGTAGAAAACCCTGGAAATGGCCCGCTCCTTGAATGTGCATGTGTGTCGGTGTGTGTGCATCAACCAACAAAAAAGAATATTCGCCTTATGTGATATTCCATTATCGCGGTGGTTGGTCCTCTTGCATTTTTTAACTCAATCCACTTACAAAGAAATCCTTCTCCAATCCGTTTTGTGGGTTATGAGTGTATTTTGAGTATATTTATATGCATCTCCATCTCATGGAAAAAAATTGAGGATGATGGGGGAAAATAAATGCTCACCCCACATGCATGCATTTCCCTTTTCAAGGGAACACGACTTGGCTTCGAGTGCGAAAAGAGGAATCATGTGTTTTTTTCGCAAATTTTTCGTGACTGGAAGTTGAAAAAACGCCAGTTAGACAGACCAATATATTCATATAAATAATGACAGCCATGAAGTGCTCTATTGACACTGTTGTTACACTCGTTGCTGCAGCCCTGTAGGAACTGTCACTGTTATTTACATTGTCACTGTCTTGAAATAATATCTATATTACGCCATGCCACCACGTTTCGTTTTCCAAACAAATTTCCAATTTTTTCTCATGCTGAGCTGTGAATTCAAAACAAGAAAAAAGTGTCATTTGGCTCTTTATTTCCTCTTCGGTATGAATTACGTGACAGATATATGCATGTTTTGTAATATTATGTGCAAAAAATATGCCAACACAAATAATATTGTTATCATGTCACGGATGAACAGACAGAGTAGTGCGCTACGATCTTGACTTGACAAAGCAGCAGCAGTGAGCAGAAAGCTCTTTTCCCCTTTCAGGTATGATATAAATAAGCTGTGAAAGGGCAAAAAACCAATTTGTTAATAATACCTGCACGCACGTCTTTTTTTACTACAAGGAAGCATTACAACCAGACAAAGCATGTATTAAATCATAGCTAATTTTTGTGGTAGCTAATACGTAATAAGCTTGTGCACACATGTGACACATATCAAAGTAATAGAATATGGCAAAAAGTGTACCATAGAGCCTGTAAGTATTATACCTATTTTTTATTATTGCGTCTTATTACTAAATTTAACCAGTATACCAATGCTTATTACCGCTACATTGTCATGTGTAACTTTTTCGGAGGTGGTTGTTGTATTGGCGTGCTATCCAATCCTGTAATGTGAGCAGCATATAGGTAATCACATTAGGAGCCCTAATCCAACACGTATCATCCTGGGAAAATGGCAGGAAAAAAATCTAGTGTGATTCGACACAAAAATGGCATAGGTAGTTATTTAACAGAGAACCCGGAAAAAATCTGCCATGGGGAATTCTTCCGTTGTATGTATTGCAATCATCTAGTCGGAAAACAGTGTTTTCATTTGTGAGTGTGAAAGAGTAAACTGAAACAGTGATAACAAAATAATGTACTTTTTAAAGCAAGCATGCTTTCTGGGTGATAGTACACTGAGATATTTATATTGCATTTTTATGTGTGTATATAGGCTTATTTCTTTCGCTGCACCACAAAACCCATCAATTTTGCTGCCTATCTTTATTTCTCTGTCCCTGTCTCGTTCCAATGTGTGTGTGTTATTTCCCTTCCTTCTGTCTCCTTCTCTCCCTCTTTCTCTCGCTCCCTTATCATTTATTGGGAGAAACGCACAAGCCAGCAAACAGCAGCAAGCAGCATTCACGTCGTACAAAAAAAGAGAGCGACAACTAACAAAGCAACTCGACCAACTTGTTCTTTCCCAGCCACGAAAAAAAAGAAGTCAGCATGAATTAGGCAACTTAATCACATGATGACACTTACAGCACGCTATAGGCATTTTGTAATGTAGATAGGCATATTTATATGTGTGCCTACATGATGGTAATGTGAGATTGGTAGGCATACGGCATGGTTAAATACGCAGCAAATGAAAAGCGAGAAAAATATAAAGTTTGATGCTACGCTCTCTTCACGTACAAGAAAAAAACAATGGAGAGTGAACAACTCTCTATCTCTTTCTTTCTCTCTCTCTGTCCACCTTATATACACTTTCGCTATTTACTCAATCAACTCAAAGTGACTCTTTTTTTCTTCTTTTCACTGGATATTCTCTCTCGATTCTTTTCCAGTCCTAGTCTATTTATATGTCATAAGCCTGCAAATTTTTTGTTTGTTGTTATGGATGACATTTAGGTTAGCGAACTCGAAAAGTCATCGAATGTACTTTGTGAATATATTATTAGCAAAAAATATGTACAGACCTGTGTTTGTACTAAAAACGTACTCACATGCTATCCTTCTGAACATTTATCGTTCCACTTCAACAGTTCCATGTGTAGTCTTTATAGCTAAAGGTAGCAGGCATATTGTTGTTTTCTTTTTCATATAGATAAACACAATATATCAATATGCTATACACGTACCTATACATAATCACCAAGCCTTCTTTAATTTAGCCGATTGCGTGCATGTAGAAAGTTGTTCACAATGAAGGCTCCTTTCTCTTCCAGCAATGATGCAACCACATTGTTTTCTTTTTAGTTGTAGTCCTTCGTTTTAACGGTATTGGTAAATGCATATTTTTTGTAAATGCATTCAGTGAGCTGAGAAAAAATTAATAGTATAAATACTGTACACAATTGGCTCGTTTTTTCAACTTTATGCATAGCAGTTTTAATAAAATCGAAAAAGTTTCGCAGGAAATGGAAACAAGTATTTATATATATTTCTTTTCATCGCTGGCTTATACACAGAATAAAAAAGCAAATGAAAATAATCAAGTTTGTACAACTCGTTTCTTTGCTACTCATCGTGGAACAGTGCGGGTTTAAATGTGTAGGCAATTCTTCTCATTCTATTAAAGTTATTGAACAATTTGCTTAGATGATAATACATATGTACCTGCATATTATTATTTATATATAAGTATGAATATGTATACATTACTTATATATTTTTTGTAATAATGACGAAAGCTGGATACGCTAAAATTTTAAAGCATGCTCGCCAATATCTTAGCAAAAAAATTGAATTCTCCATCAATTGGTAATAACGATTCTAAATGGAATTGAACATTACAGTTTGTCCAGTATGCATACGTGGATGCTCAAAGTTGCTCCGTTGAGCAAAGTAATTGGCTTCGTTCATAATAATATAACAAGGGCACTTTATCGAGTGTGCCGCTATTGTGGATTGTGGTTAGTATAGCAATATGACGTGTTATTGTTGTTAGCTGAAAAAATCTATTATAGGTATGCTGTTGGAAATGTTGGAATACATTTTATGTTTTTATGAGCTCGTATCGTTAGCTTACCACGGTATTATATATCCGTGTTACTATGAACACATACTACCTGCCATTGAACAGAAGATGAAAGTACCATTTAGAAAAGAACACTACAACTAGTAGAAAATACAGAGACATTTTTTGCCAGCACCAACCACAAGACCATATCTAGTATGATGATATGATCATCATCAGTATTTGATAGCCCATCAGAACACGGAAAGACCTTTACAATTATTTGCGAATTATTTGGTAGAGTAGAGAAGGTTGCATAATTTGAATGTGTGTATACGTCCTCCATGTACTGGTAATAAGTACCATGTTAAAAAATAGGGCAACTAGAAAAAAGAATTTTATTTTTATTTTTTGAGGTACTCACTGCGAAACACGTTACGGCAAGATGTTCAAAGTACACTGAGAAAAGTGGATTTTGGCTTTTGGTACACCATGCAAAAAAAGAAGAGTATCGACATAAATAGAAGAGTTCAAAGAAAGTCATTGTCGAAGAATCGCAACGTCATCGTGATGATACTCATGATCGACATCCACATTACCATCATCCTAATCATTTCTGATTGAAACACACTGGAATGTGATATTACTCTTCTGCTGGTGGTGCGGCTACAGATGAAAGGTAAAATAAAAAAGAGAGCCAGAAAGAGAGATGTGCTTTTTATTTCGCTTCAATAAGTACACACATACTGCTGTCATTCCAAACCAAAGCACCAACGGAAACATATAATAAGTACGTACGTACGTGTGGTGTGTCTGTGTAAGACCCTATGTAGTCTTTGCCGTTGTCGTCGTCAACAAAAGAAGAAAAAACCCGAAAAAAATGCCAAATGACATTATTAACATTGAATGCACATCACTGAACTTTTGTCAATCCTAAACAGCATTATTATACCGAGCTACATAAAATAGACTATGTATGCCTACAGCAAAATGTTACAGAAGCGAAATAACAACGACACAGCAGCCCAACTAACAGCAACAACAATGAGAACGAATAAAAACCATATATTACCCATTTATCTTTTAGACCGGAGAAGATATACCTTTGTACAGTGATATAACGATAATAATAATAATGATCCATCGAGACTTCCATGAATTTCAACTCTCTGAAGTCACGCTTGTTCAATGACTCTCCCTTTCTCGCTTATTTAAGTCGTTGGAATACCTACTCTGTTTTTCGGCATGTCTTTAGAGTCTACGAGATATTGCAGAATGACAGAGAAGAGAAAGATGCGGGTTTCCAAATAATTAACATGAATACCTATATATTTTTATTTCCTTCTTTTGCAATAATTTCCACTATGTCTGTCTCTACGTTGCATAAATCTTGACACAAAATGAGAAAAAAAAATTGAGCTTTTTTTCCTTGAAATACGAGTGATTCTTAACTGCGTGTCTTGCATGTCTTGCAATTATTTTAAGTATGCAGTCGTTCGACAGCATTTAAATGCTTCCACTTATAAAGCCATATTATTTCGCAAACAAGAGTAATGAATATCTAAGGATAATGCAGGATAATTGTCAAAATAATGCTTCAATTATTACCTTTTGATGAATTAAAGGTAGAAAAGAGCAAAACATTTTTTGTTGGTTAATGTTGCCAAGTCAAGTGTAATTATACCCCATAGGCAGCAATTTACTATTTTTGGGCAGACTTTCTCCCTCCACAAAAGAGTCATAAACTAACATTTTAATTACTACACTACAGTCGGGGATTTGTGTAGTTAATGTTTAAAAAGGGATTGCTCAAATGCAAAAAGACAACATAATATAGCCTAATGTATATATGCATAGGTACCTAAACAAATTAAGCAGCAGTATTGCTGCTTTTTCAACTTGATTTTGATTAAAAATTGGTAGGTAATGGCTTGTTTTAAAACACTAAAATATGAACAGAGGCTTACATGGCGCGCGAGCAAGCTACTGGAATGTGCTAATGTTAAAATAATTAAGAATGGGAGCAATATATGTGAGTATAATGGCACGAAACATATTTAATTAGAATGGAGAGGACAGAAAAAAGGTTTCTGGTAGTACTGCAATGTGATGTACATTGCTTGGCAGAATGATAGTATATTTTTAGTTCAAAGCATCCAAAATTTACAGTGCCAAGTCATGCAACTGTGTGTCGTGAGGGTACACGTCGTGTAAAATCAAATTTTGGGCTTAAAAGAATATACAATAATATAGTGTCTATAAAAATCTATACGTACATATAATGATAAACTTTAGGGGGCAACCAAAAACTTGTTGTAACGCAATTTCAACTGTAGCGGAAAAGTGAATACAAGGTAATTAGACTTTCTCATTTCCAGCAAAACCATTTGTTTGCCACATGACGTAGGTAATGCAAAAATGATCAAAAGGTAAAACCTCATACTGCTGCTGCTGTTTTAAGTGTGCACACATCCCAATAATAAAAGCAGATTTCACCAAAGTCGCCCAGCATGGATGCAAATTTTACACGCAGAAACGTTGTAAACGACAACGCAAGCAAACCAGAAAAGGGAAGCTGATCTTATTATTTTTAGTTTAATGACATTGGTCCTCTGCTTTCGTTGTGTTTATAGTGACTGGGGTATCCTGAAAATCCTGAAGAAAGTCAAGGGGAAAGTAGTAGCTTCGTATAAGTAATAGTAGTACTAGTGCTATACATGTGGTAAAATGGGTTGGGAACAGCAAACTTAAGTCAAGAAAATAGAAAGTCCCTCATATGACAGTCCCTTTGTATAAAAAAAGAAGAAGCAAATAACAACGGCCATGTAGAAAATAGGCTAGGCAACATTTTATATAAAACATATGAAAAGATTTACTTCAGCCATGCTTGCCTAGTTCATTGCTTGGAGTGCATACTTCCCAAAAGTTCACATGACTTTCCTTTTTTTTCTCCTCTCCTTCGTTTCTCCTCTCTCTCACTTCCTTTCTGTGTCGGTGAACTTGCTGCTTGCTTGCCTGCTTTCCTGCTTGCTTGGAGTGTAAAGCAGGCTTTTTTTACTACAATAATATTATTACGCGAACAGAGCTCGTGCTCTGCGTAGTATATGCACCTATAAATACACATACATATTCCATGACTACATAATACATGCATGATGTTTATAAGAGGAGAAAGGGAATGTGCCAGAAAACCAAAAATAATAATAACATAATCCAGTCGACAAAGTCGTGGAGATATATATTTGTCCGCCTTGCTCTACTGTAATGCTTCTTTTCTGTTGGTTTTTATCCACGTTTCCATTCAATCTAAACCTGCTTTTACTCCTTCATATTTTTCCCCTTTTTTGCGCTGTTTTTGCAATTTTTTTTTATCAGCATCTATGTATTCATTTCTTTCCTTGGTTATGAAAACCAAAAAAAGCGTCCTGATGGGACAAGGTGACTCTGAATCTATCTGTATAGTTTGCACAAGTGAGCACACTTGTACTTTGCTGTTACGGAAATAGGAAACAATAACAGTTGAATAGGATAGCTTGCTTGCTACTTTCCCTGCAATTTAATGCTACTCCTTGCACTTTTTATAAACAGATAACAGTTTCTGAAAGCCTTAATAACATGTCTATGTTTTTGGCACATACAAGCCAAAACTTTCTGTTGATTGAAAAGAATTGTGCCTGTGCAACAAGCAGATATAAATAAACTGTTGTTGGCGGTGTTGATAAAAATGTATCCAAAACGTTGTGATTGTTGGTACTACTGTTGCTACTGAGAGTCCTTTAATCCCGATAAACAGTCTATTGTGTTGCATTTTAGGCGGGTTTTTCTTGTTGAGTCATATGACATAAAATGAGTATAGTTGAAAAAAGTCGAAGATCACTTGATCACTTTATACTACAGTAAGCAAGCAAATGCGAGGATTTTGGCAATTGTCAACAGCAATGCAATTATCAAGGATATGTAAAGCGGAACAATATGTTAATAAAGATTCTTACCTTTTCTGAGTGTGCCGTTGGGCTTAATTTATTTGAATCGGAATCCGACATCCCTGCTCCTCCTTCCTCATATATCGTTTGGTGCTGAATTTTGAAGGATTTTAGGGGAACCGACGCTGGAACAAAGCTGTTTTTATTGTCGCGACTGTAAGCTTTGGATCTCTCTTCCGGATAACTCAAGCCCAGAGATGATTGGTGTGATGATGGTACAGAAGAGAGAGGGGAATGCTTCTCGGTAAATGATGGTGTGTAGTGATTACAGTTATTAAATTGTAGTACACTGAGTACTTTTTATACACACCTTTTATTCAAGAGAAGCTAACACAAATATATATTGTATTGCAAGCGTGTTCACGTACAAGAAAGTAGCTGTTTTTTATTAAGATTTGTTTTTTTGTTGAAAACTTTTTTTGAAAATATTGACAGGGGTGGCTGGCAAAAAACAAGAATAAGAGAACCAGCAGGCTGAGTCGCAGCGTTTTTCCTATGTGAGTTGATGTTCCAGGATGACAACGTTCTGTTTCGACGAAAAACACCAATGGATTTATTGTTGGACTTTATTTCAGCAGGACTGGCAATGAGTGGCAAAGACTCAAGTGGAAACACCGTGCGTGCAAAAGGAGCCAAGGAGCGAGCAAGCGAGCGAGCGATGAGAGAGACGTAGAATAAGTTCAGTGGAAGGTGAAAGTCGTACGGATTCGGAATGCGAACTGCGTCGTCTCTTTTTCTTGTGTTGTTATTGTGGAGCTGTTAGAACATATCTGACAGGGAATTTTGTTGCCTGTCTCATTCAGATCGTGTTCAAGCTTTAACTAGTCCGGAAGAGGCATATCATAATAAAAGGGAAAAAACCTGAGAGAGGAACTTGCCTGCCTTTTCACTTGTGTATTTCTCTTTCCACAAGCAAAGCTCATTATTACAGTAGTGAGCATTGTTTCTTTTCGTGCTTATTTGCAATTTATAGGCCTTCCAGCTGTACAAGAGCTGGTGTTAATGTTACACTTCCTAGAATCAACTAATACATGTAATAATAAAACACTCTGCTAAGAGCTGATGGCTTTTGTTAAACAAAACAATTTCTAGTTACTTATCATGATCATTGAGAACAGAGGGAAAGAGAGACAGAGAAAGTAGTGAAGCTGATGATGAGCATATGACAGCAACAAAGAGAGCATTTCGCTTGTGAAACTGTATACGTACACATTTTTTCAGCTCTACGATTCAATATCGTGCATGCACACAAAAGACAGTTACTGTTGCAAATAAAAGTAAAAGCAATGGTGTGGTGTGTAGTAAAAAACAGTTAAATCATAAACACTGGCCCATCAAAGGATAGGAAAAACTGTAAATGTCAAATGGTAACCCTTCTCTCGTCTGTTTGAGAATGTACAGGTGTGTGAGATGAAAAGCGAATGTGAGCTATTCTCCAAAATCGTCAAGCGTCACGACTACTCATTTGTATTGCAATTTTATTACATTTTATGTTTGTTATCAAATTATGTGTGGAACAGGTGGCTTATTTAGCTCATACTAGTGTAAATTTGGATTTGATTACTGTAATTTTAGTTAAACAAGAGCTTTAGTTTAATCGCATTATTTGTGTAGCAGGTATAAACAAGATGAAAATGAATGCATATAAAAAAGATTTACTGATACTAAGGATGACTGCTTTGGTGACTGATTTTTGTACATAAAATAATATGATGTATGCAGAGCAAAATAAGTTGGAATTTAGCCCTTTCTAGTACAAAAACAATTCTTGGAAACCACCAGAAACTGTCACCGCCAGAAATTACTGCCTACCTTAGGATTTCGTTCCATGCGGAAATTTCTCGCTTAATAATTTTCAAAAGTAATGCAAAAACATTCTCCCATATGCTCAATACATGCTGGACACGCAGTACAATAAACTGTTTTGCACCGATTTGAACAGCTTCAAGTTCATTAATCATTATTATACTACATATAAAAAGATCTAACACGGCAATTATTGAAGTTTGAAATAGTAACTACATTGAATGTTTTTGCTCTGATAATCAAAACTCAATTTTTAATCACAGATATTTATTATTTTTCTAACTATATTTTGTTACATGCGAATAGCATTCTTCGCAAATGATATTTTTTACAGTGTAATCTTATAAAGTAGGATGTTGGGGCAAATTGAAATCAAAATGAAATTCAATGCCATGCCCTCTCATAAGCAGTTTTTATACGACAAGAGTATGTATGCCCATGTGCATTTTACTGTAGAGCACATGTACATAGAGTATGAATCACTTCATTCACCTCTTTTCACTCGAGAAAAACATTATATTTTTGCCTCCTTTAAAACTCTTCATAAAACTTTAAGGATACACAGTTCAAAAATGTTTGTTGATGCTTTATAATTTTTTGAAACTTGAATGCAGTAAAATTAAATTGAAAAATATTCAGAACTCCCCAACATTTTTTACTCCACACCAATTTGAGTAATGACACACTTTAATCAAGTTTAAATTAACCGTTCCGTGAGGCATCTACGTTAGATTTGCTGTACTTTCTACAATCCTCCCAGTTATAACGAAGCTAGTTTCCCCACAACTTTCTAGATGGGTCTGCAACTTTGTTTGGAAAGTTTTAGCAAAGAAGGAATAGTAAGAAAGAAAGTTGAACATACATAGCAATGCAAACAGTTGTCTGATATATAACCATAGGTGAAAAGAGACGCTCTTCGTCCTTCGTCCTTAGCACACAGAGATGGGTTGTAATAAAGCATTTGTTCACGTTTTGAATGAATTATTCTTAGACATCACTTCAGTTGAATAGACAAAGTTGAACCAAAGCAAGCTTTGAAAATATTTGTATTTGCCATTACTAATTCATTCGATATCCTTTATTAATCAATCGATTTTTTACATTGACCATCGAGTTTTCAGTCTACTGCTATGGTAGTGAAATTCGTCAAATAGTAATAAAGTATGCATACTATTCCAGGCATAATACATGAAGTTTCAATTAATATAGACTGCCTGTTTTATATACAAAGCGGAGGATATTTAATTTTAGCAACACTGACGGAGTTATAAAAAAGGCTCTAAATATTAAATGGAGTTAAATTGCTTAACAAATTTGACATTTATAGTTTTGGCCATTTTAATTATAACGTAGCGTAATTAAAATATTATATTTGCACTCATCCGTATGTTTTACCACTGCCGAGTTATAAGTATAACATTTTGACATTTTTCTCTTCCCTTCTCATAGAAATTTTTATTCTGTACATTTTACTACAGTTAGCTCAAATGAATAATTCTCGATTTAGCTGTCATTTATTCGTTCAAATGCTGCAATGCTTTTGTTGTGTGTTATTACATTTGCTGATGTATGGTCAATGCACTGACTGCTATTTATTTTGAGGCAATAACCATACGTGTACATAAAAACCATTACTAATTGATAAATAGTAACACACACACGTGGTGGTCAGGTCAGTGAAACATTTATCCAGCTAAATATACGCCGTTTCCTATAAATTTCCTGGAACAGTCAAAACATAACTTCAAGCGAGTATTGCATGGTGGGTGGCACAAACGGATCAACACATATTCATTTATCTACTACTTTCATGTGGCAGTTACTCCTCCACACACATCAATTTCATTTGTTGTATAAAATCCATCCCAAATTTCCAAATTTTAATTTCAATGTAAACGGTAGTGAATTGCTAAGCAATTAAGGTGACTGCACAACTCCAAAGTAATTTTCCCCATTAGACCTATTATCTACCAATGTTTGCAATTTATGCTTAAATCAATTTAATATTTCATTTAATAGACCCAATTTTTTAAATGAAAAATAAAATAAATTTGAGTGGTACGTTCAAATGCTGGTATGGCATATATATTTCATTTATTATGCCTTTTCTTTGCCTTGCACAATGCTACCGTAAACACGCACTCAATTTTTCAAGCTCAACACATTGCATTGCACACCCATACTTAGTTTAATACCCCAAAAATGGCCTTCAAACAATTTTGTGTTTTTTGGAAGCATCGATGAGCTTTCAAAAATAAACTTATCAGCATGCACTACCCACTAGGATTACGTAATTCTAATTTTTTACAGGACTTTTCCGTTCAATATGTAATTTTTATTTTTATTAAAAATCATATTTTTTCTTATGTTCACTTAAAAATAATAAGCTTTTATGCAAGTAAACGGTTTTTCATACTATAGCAAAGAACTATTGACAATAAAGTTATCATGGAGAAAACGTGGGCAAAGCTATTGTTGTCCTTTTTTATGTAGCCTTTCAAAGTTATATCTATCCGCCCGTTATGGGCGTTCTACAACTAGTTTGTTAACAAAAGACTAGCATAAAGCAGCAGACATGGAAGGCATATACGCCATTAATGTGTGCATACCTGTTTTCATGTAGAAAGAAAATGTTCTCATCGGAAAGATGTTACGTGCTCAAACTGTTTTTCCAGTGCATTTTGGACATTCGTCCCGTTTAGCTCGCACAACGCTACCTGAATAATTCTCTCCAATAAGCAAAAATATCCGTCCCAGAGGATAATGATAATAATGACAATGTTCCATCCATCGAAAACTCGGTATGTGTTCATATCAAAGCGTGGTTTTCGCCTGTTGTATTATCTATCCAATGACGACAAAGAAAGCATCGCCCTGTATTCCACTAACGCTCCATTTTAATGTTACGTTAGCTCCTTTAATATTTTCCCCTACCTGCTGCATATTCTACGTATGGGATGGACACATCATGACAGAGAAAGCTTTGGCTCTTTCCCTTGACAATTCTTCACGTACATTTCAATATACCGTCAACTGGAATCGAACCACTTAGGATTTTAGTGCCTCGCCTTAAAACACACACAAAAGAAAAAAACACCACCACAATATAATATGTAGCTATAAAATCGTACAATGCAATGTGAGCAAGTACTTTACTCGTCGCTGGTTTCCATAAATGATTAAGCGACTTTTCGCTGGTAGTCATCATATCAAAATAGTGGCAACAACAACTATCGTCATAAACTCACCACAATAGCCCCATCAGCAGCAGTAGTTAGTATTGCAAGCATTGCTACTTTCATTTTACTTTTAATGGTCTTTTTTTGACTGTGCGAGGTTCATCCTCTGGTAGAGTAGTGCTTAGTACCACCACCACAATCACTACCTAAACGAGTTTTCCTTGGGTAAATGTCTGAAATCATCCAGGATAATGGCTTGTCCTTCTGGTATATGTCACCATTTGCTGAAAAAATGCACTTTACATATACTTGGACAACTGGTACTCTTATATTCTTTGAAATAATTTTTTGATATTTTTTCTGATGTATGGAGCTGTACGGTGTCAGAAATACATGCATACAGAAGGTATGACGAAATTATGACTTTTTTATTTCTGCGTTTGAATAAGTTATTGGTCAACGCCATATGCATTTAAAAATAAAAAAGGATTTCTTCAAAAAAAAATCTAGTTGCTGGGTTTCAATAGTTTTAGAATTCTTGGTGGAGTGATACATTTTCAAGTGTGCTGGAGTATTATTCCAGTTGTGATAAGTGCTTTTTAAGTGAAGCTGTTTATTTTTATTTCCAATGCTTTCTGGAAGCTGAATTTTATTTTATTTTTAAATATGGTGCTCTCGAGGTTAAAAACACTTTGAAATTCACTTCCAATTTTTTACGACGCTGATGGACCTGGGCAACTCTTGGAATTGGGAATTGATTTTCCCTCCACTTCCACGACTTATTGTATTGGTAAGAACGTGAAGCGGATATTTTTTTATTTTAAAGAAAATTATTGAGTGAGTTATTGCCACCGTCCAAAATAAATGAAAATAGTGCAAAGATCACTCATCCTCATTAAATTGCTTGGGCTTACATTGGATAATGATGTTGAGGCAAGGATGCATTCCTAATTTTTTACTAATTGAAATTCGTTAAAATGGAAAACAGAGACCAGCACTGGTGATGACCGATGCTGTCCACTCTGACGAAACAAATTCAACAACTAATAACAATAATCACAATTCACGAGGAGGAGCAGCGTCCAACGGCATAGGCGCTTCTTCAAATACTTCTCGAAGTGACAGTGTGACATGCCCATCGTGCCACGTTACGGTGACATTAAGTAAAGGAGTGGAATCAAGAAGAAGACTGGTGTGTCCTTACTGTGGGGCCACGTACTCTCATCAGGAATCCCAACTGCGGGCTGTACCAAACGACAGGAGTGACCCGCTGAGACATTTGAGATTGCCAATTGTTGTACGTTCTGTACGCATACTTTTTTATACATCCTGTTTTCCCCAAATTCAATTTCAATTCACTTTAGGAGAATCCAATATTTCGCACATAATTACAATTTCAAAATAATTAAGTGGCACAAACAAATGAAAGTCAGAGACAGAATTGGAAACAGTTTAGAGCATAGATTGGTTGGGGTGAGTTTTGAGGTGGACCGAAGGTCCACCTCAAAACCACCCCAATCGATAGATCTCGACGAGAGGAATCCGACGGTACCACTCACATGTCTTAACTACGCCCCCATTTGGCCCCCAGAGGCAAAAAACTAAATTGACCTGAAACATGTATATTTGCACCGATCTCGATGAGTACAGCATTTCTCATTTTGCCCCATTCTTGGGGTAAGTTGAGACACTCTTGGGGCACCTTGAGACACGCTCAGAAATTGCTCAGGACAATTATATGGAGGTTGAGGTCTCGTTGGAATACTGAAATAGCATAGGTAGGTTAGGTTTGGGAATAATGGAACACGATATAGTTCAGTGGTTAGGTATGGGACGCTGCTTCGGATCGGTTCAGTTTGGTGTGGTTTGGTTTGGTGTCATTTGTTCGTTGTGGTGTGTTTATTTTCAATAGGTTAGGTTAGGTTAATAACCCCAACACTGTCTCAGGTTGCCCCTACTGTTCCCCTAAGTGTTTCAGGTCGCCCCAAGTGTGTTTCAGGTCGCCCCAAGTGTGTTTCAGGTCACCCTAAGTGTGTTTCAGGTCGCCCCAAGTGTGTTTCAGGTCACCCTAAGTGTGTTTCAGGTCGCCCCAAGCACGTCTCAACTTACCCCAAAAATGGGGCAAAGTGAGAAATGTTGTACTCATCGAGATCAGTGCAAATTTACATGTTTCAGGTCATTTTAGTTTTTCGCCCCTGGGGGCCAAACGGGGGCGAGTTAAGACATGGGAGTGGTACCACTGAATTCCTCTCGTCGAGATCTTTCGATTGATATAACTTTAATTTAAATTTGCCGCCCACCTTATTCGTCACCTCAACCCATAGATTAGAGGTTCTTATAAAGACTGAAGGAACTCTAATTTGCTGTCATATCACACATTATAAAATGCAAATGCTCAAATTTATACTCTCCACCAACAATTTGGTCGAGAAATTTCGACCAGTTAAGAAATTTACAAAGAACTGCACATTTGACGCCAAAGTGAAATAAATATTTCAACAAAAGTAAAAAATATCTAGACATCGAGAAACAACGAATTTCTGCAAAGGTGCATATTATATTAAATTTTAGATATTTGCATTTAATAGACAAGCTTTGATAAGACATTTCATTCAGGCACAGTACAAGAAAGGTAGCAGTGCATCATAGGTATATCTTGTAAGCTTACAGAGACGTGGGCGTTTGTATTATTCGTTAGAAGATGTACTTGATATTTTGCTCAAAATTTGAACCATTTAATTTTTTTAAAGTTTATTTAAACCTGGTTCCAATAACATTTTCTTTGGAAAATATGTTTGGTCAAATTTTAAAAAACGGACACAAGTTCACAAATTAATCGTGAAGGAAAATAAATGTCAAACCATACATAAATCTGCAGCTCATATTAAATGATTAGTGTCATTGCTATCATCTGACTAAATAAACAATTTGATGCAACATGATTTTGACCTTCGATGAATTTCATTTATTTACAATTTATTTTGAAACCAAACCTTTTGCCTGTAAAATACTTCCGCAACAGCAGTATTACATATTATTATTTTCAAACTACATATGTATCATTCCCGCAGTAATGGAAATTTTGCGATAAAATACCCTTCACGTATTCAGCACTGGTATGACATTTATTTAGTTTTCCTTGCAAATAGAATGTTTGGGTAAAATACCTCTATTTTAAATACTAATAATAAATAACCTTATCAACATTATGATCAAATATTGCATAAGGCACAGTTAAGCAGGCATCTTTATTCATTGCTTTGTTTAATTTTGAAAGGTGCGACGGTGAGAGAGTAGAAGTGGTATAAAAAAGTGTTTGAACAAATTATTTAGTGAATGCTGCATTGTTAAAATAACAAATGCACAATATCTTTGCTCTTTTACATATTATATATTGCACTCACTTTGCACGCGATCAAAGCGTAGAAATAATATAGACGTAAATGTCAGCTAAGTAGTACTTCAACCAATGACAAACTTGGAAAAACCGTGTACTACTATGCACTCTTGTCCCAAAGCTTGATTACATTGCATGAGAATATTCCCAAAGTATTGGGAACTGTTTAAGCATGTCAAGCTGAACACTGCATTTCAACCTTGGGTTTGGTTCTATTTCGACGCTTCAGAGCTGTTAATACAAAACCTAAAAAATTAGACTGCTCTCCATTATCTGCCGTGAATAGTTGCACGTGCGCTAATGGCAGTTGAAGCTTTCGTTTGTGTCTTTGCAGAAAACGAGAGAGACGGAGGGGGAGAGAGTATGTACAGTGAAATTTCATGTGAAGTTTTGAAGGTTCTCTAGACCTTGCAATATTATAGTAATAATAATGTAATTTACTTTTTAGAAGGGAAAAAATGTAAATTGGATGTAAAAGCAAGAGCATTTTTCTGGTTTATTTAGTCCAATCTCTCTCACTGACGAAACGCAAAAAAACATTGCATTTATTCTTAACTTTTGGATAACAGTATTTTCATGCAGAGTGACTACGCAGTCTAAAAACAGAAAAAAAAGTGTTTGACCGAGAAAATTCCAAGACCTTATTTCTTCTACTCATTTTCAGTCTTGGAATATGTGTCATGTCACTGTATTTCCCACGCTGTGTTAGCTCCATTTATATTGAGAATCGTGCACGTATACTACCTAACTTGGGATATCTTTTACAGGACGGCGCCGGAAATATTGGCAGTTTTATGGTGGGACGTCTTGGAGGTTTAAGCGTTGGCGTACCTGATGTAAATAACGGTGTTATGGTTCGACCAGGATCTACAGGCTCGTGTACTTCTCTCCCACCAATTTCTAAGGTTTGTCTGCTCAGAATAAAAGCTTTACAATATTTGTATTTTAATGACAGCAAGTGGCTAAAAAACCATGGATGGAACCTACGACGAGGATGTGTAAACAAAGACAACAGGGCATTTCAGCGCTGTTGCTTTGGGCTCTTGTCAGTTCCAAGAATCATGTCAAGTCATAATAATACTCAATTGTGTACCATCTATTGTCTTTAATGTAAACAGGAACAGGAGGGTAGAGCTGAAGGAAATCCGGAAGATGAGGGCAGTGTGCTAGGAGTTGGTAGCGCTACATCGTCTGATGGAGAGCTAGTTTTACCCCAGTACTCGGAATCCTCTAGTACTACTCGAGAGGAGTTCCTGTAAGTTACCTACTTTTTACGTACAACAACAGTAGTTTGTAGCGTTTTTGCTGCAATTACGAATGGTGATAGTAAATTGGCATGTTAAATTATTGTTAACACAATGCCTCTCCTCTCTACAAATACATAACGAATGACTCTCTCAGTGTGAATAACAAAAGAATAACAAAGTAAAATGGGAGCATCCAATTGAAAAGTTACACACTTGTCAAAAACACAAAATAATTAGTACATCCAAGCTGCACTGCTCCAGCACACAACTACGACTACTTGTTATTATTATATCCGTGTCTAGAATTACTTTCACTCTACAAAAAATCATGAGTGATGTGCCTTCCCACAATACAGGCTTGCATAATCACACGATACAGTAGAGAACTGTCACTCAACGCAAGGTTAGTTAAAGGAATTTTACCTCAGAAAGTCGATCTAAAAATTTCATCCTGAATTCAGCATTCTTTGATGAGCTAAAAAAGGTGAAAGTACAAATCGTGCTCGGGTTAGACAATCTGCTATTGCCATTATTATAAACCATGAAGGATTATTCTGACAAGAAAAGGTAAAGCAGAGGGAGAGGAGATGATGGTTTAAAAGCAGTCGAAATTTTCCTAAAAAGAACATCTAATGAAGAAGACACTGCACCGACATTGACAAATTAGCATAATTAAAGGGAAGTGGTGAAATGATTGTTACATAAGTACAGTTGATTTCCTGTCATTTCGGCAAAAACCTCATACATTTCTTGGCTTTTAGGCAGCAGAATAGCAGCAGCAGCATCATCGCTTTTGATGAAACCAGAATGCGTGCATCCTGCCGGAATTCAATCCAGCAGCAAAAGAGGAGCAGAAGAGAATTAAGCAGTATATTGTATGTACCTATATACATCAGGGTTTGTTGCTTGCGTTTCTTCTGCTGCTGCTGCTGCCGCTTCTGTTGTTGTACATACACCAATTTTGATGAAAAAACGTAATCTGAAATACGAGCTGGTTTTCTCATCCGAATAGGATGAGTAGATGAAGGAAGAAAGAAATTGCGGAGAGATGAATGAATGAAAATGCAAGATCAGCAAAAAAATAGAGAATAAATTTACAAATAATATTTACGTATTACCTACTACATTAGCTTTACAGATTATATTATGTAAAGAAGCATGATGGGTGGGTAGGATGGAGACATCTTTCTCATTCAAAAGATGCTTTGCTATTTATTTTTAGACATTACTATGCAAACATTGATGATGTCGTCTTTACATTAGCACAACAGTAAATGTACAAAATGTAATAATAATAATGATAATAATAATAATAACACATTGGCTTTTTTCTTGTAACACACTTCCCTCTACAGCCAAGCAGTGAATCAAGCCACGCAAACGGGCAACTACAACAACTTGATGCGATTCTACTCCAGAACCTTTGAGACATATGCTGATATATGCGCAACATTTAAGGTATGGATTTAAGGGACAATCTAATACTTGACTAATGATAATATTTTTATATAAAATAGTAATAGTGGCAGTAGCCATGAAAAGAAGCAAGTCAAGAAGTGCATGAAAGGACGACATAACGATGATGATGGTGAAAGTGGTAGTATTTTGCATAATGTAATACCAAAGTGTGGCTAGAGGGCAGATGGTCGCTTCAACTTGTTTTTATTCGAAAAAAAAAGAAGGATTCTGAGAAGGAGTCTTGTTGTAATAACGAATGATGGAGGATATAAAAGGAAGAAACCTATCTCATAGATGATGATGTTCCCTTTCACCCCTTGTTCGTCGTTTCCTTTGTTGCTACCGAGTTAGATTTTGTTGTTGTTACTACAAAGCGGAGCAAAGCTGGAGTTAGTACTAGTCCTTCTTTTGGTATGTCAGCATGTCCGTAAATATTCTAGACTCAAAACCGCTTTCATCGATTTGATTAAAATATACCATAGCTACACGTCCATTAAATTTCTACCAAATTGATTTCTGTCCATTTTTAAAATACATTTAAAAACGTAAGTCAATGGCGTTCATTGGACAGAGAATGCCAAGGGTATAAATTCAAACAACAATTTTTCTGTAACATCAGCTGCAAATACTGTAACAGTTTGGCAACATATTTATTTCTAATGATTTTACGACAGTTTATTATCATTTTATTACCTTAGGTAATTTGCCTACCACCATATCGAAATGCCTATGGCTGTTTCATTTGTCTAGTAAATTTATCATCTGTCGTTCTATTTCAGTTGCTTTATAGCTACTTATCGCACACGATGAGTTGCGAAGACACGAGTGTTTACTGTAAATACACTACAACTGCTATTAATAATATTTATTTTTATATTTGCATGTTACTTAAAACTTTAGGCTACAAAAGAGAACCCTGGCTCTTCAGAATACTCGACGACGGATTTGATGGAGGACCCGGAACTGAACATGGAACTTATATACTCCGTCAATGATGCTTTAAGAAATTCGGTAATTTTTTACCGCTTTCTGTTATATGTATATAGCTGATATACGCAAATCTTACTCTGCGTTTATACCACTAACCATCAATTTCGAACTATCAGAATTTAAAACACGAGACTCATTTTACACTCCAATAAACTTTAATCTTCATCACACGAAAAATGATTCATGTTTACTTTAAAAAGACAATAAAGAGTGGCGACATTATTTGTGCTTTTGTCATTGTCAAAAAACATCAAACGCGTCCCTATGATAAATTTTTGGTTATTATTTCCAGCCAACCGTCGTACAGAAGACCGTATTAAAATCGATAGTTAATGCTCTTCTTGATGATAAACAAAAGTAAGCATATTTTAATATAGAAACTATATAATAATGCAGATATATAAATGGGTAGTTCCTATTTATGAAACAAGATGAAAAAATATTATGGTATTCATCAGTTATCAACTTGCAAATTTGATTTTTTTAAACTATCAAAATCAATACTTTCTTAATTCATGCATTATAAGTATATAATCAGAGAGTTCCATTTTATTTTTTTGCAGATTGTACATAAAAGACAAAGTACGGGCCCTCTTTGTCATCCTACAAAACCCAGTTTTCACGGCACAATCCTCATACACAGTTTTAGCTCACGTCTTACGGCATATTACCGCCTTGCCTAATTCCGACCACCAGATGCTCGTCCACTGGTTCAGAACGTAAACAAAATATTAAAAGACAATACGATTCGAGAACAAATATTTTTCGCTATCAAATGAAAATCTAATGTAGAAAAAATCATTATTGCTATTGCAATAAAAGTGATTCTACTAATTTAATTGTACAGGAATGGTCAATTCGATGAAAGGGCCTCCTAGAATCTAAAAACCTTCTTTATAAAAAGCCTTTAAAAATGCTATAACAGCTTACTTGCTCAATTTTACTTGCATGTTACACTCAAACTCGGAGAAAATCATTTGATTGCCAATTTGTCGCGGAATAATATTGTTTCTGAACTGTATTAGCTGCAAATCCTACTACCTACTATGAATTACTTTACAACGACTACATAAAGCACGAAAGATTAAAGTAAAAATGATGATGAAGTAATGGAATAATTAGAACATCATTTCCACAACCACTCCAATTTGGGCCTAATCCTC
>JAANSP010000005.1:0-64234 GCA_036850745.1 Homidia socia
TTTCATATTTTTCTGATAGTACATGCAATTCAGCCGAAATTTTATTTGATGTCTTTCACACTTTTCACGGTTCAACAATCAATCTTTGAGGATTGCAGTAGTATGCATTTTTGTTTTTAATGAAAAACATGCGATTCATGGCGGTTGCCTATCTAATATGTATTATGAAAAGTACATATTAATAAGACTTTTTAAATTCACCTTTGTTTAATTAATACTGCAAATGCAAATGGATAAGTAATAAGGTAACTATGAAAATGTCATCATTTTGGGCAGATGGACCTAACGTCCTCTCAGCAGCAATGAATTTCAGGACTTGAGATTAAATCATGCATGCAACTTGAACATTTTATGATAGACAAGGGGATTCGTGTATTATTTCTGAAAAGAGTTTTAAGTGAGAAACAACAGCTGCCCGCAACAATTAAATGCTGTATGCAGATGGCTTCCGAAAAAAAACCCAGCATCCCTCATCATCATCATCGTTGTGAAAGGGTTTTTGTTAGTGCTAAAAGGTAACTTTATCTGTTGTCGTCATACAGTCACTCTCAACCTACAGTAGTAGTGGCTTCAAAAGTAAAAAGCAAGAAATATCTGGTAAGCGGAACGAGCGGGTGGCACTTCCTTACAAATACGAACAACACCCTAGCCCGCCTTCCGTACAGAGGAACCAGAGGAGAAAAAAATATTCATTCCATTCAGCACGTACGTATATGTACCACATAAAACAACCAGCGCAGCAGCAAACCGATACGCATACAGTAATTCGTTACAACTATTCACATTGTACCTACTCATTTTACCAAAAAAAGTTTTTAATAATAAAATGTTTTCTTTCGTCTTCTGGTGGATTGGATATAATAGATAGTAATGTATTCTTGGCTGATTTATTTCAAGCTTTTATAATCACCACCAATATTTTCTATTGCCTTTCCCTGTTATTGCACCAACTATCATAATAATAATAACTCGTCTCCTCATTCCAAGTAATTTCGCCACTATTGATTGACAAATTACAGTACTCATTTTGCCATTTGAACATCATCATCATCATCTAACATGGTGGGCAGAGAAGAGACAGATAGAGGGATAAGATTTAGGGCCCATATAGAGTATATTACGAGTATATTTTGTATATTTCCTCATCATCGTAGATATCAGGAAATAACAGAATAATTAATGATCCTTTTGTACATCACTTAATAATATCAAAAGTCTTTTCTACGAATGCAATAATTATTTACTAGCAGCTGTAATGGGGGCTCTTTTTGAGTTGTTCTGAAAAAGCGGGATATGCTCAATTATGTAACAAGAAGATGAGTAATATTGTTAAAAGTGATGGATATATATTGCTGTGCTAGTGGTGTTATCATATAAGATTTCAAAGGCTTTATGGCTCCATTAGCAGCAAAAAAATGATTGCCTTGCTTTGTATAGGCAATAGGCATTTATTATTTCATGCTGCTAATGAATTGCAAGCTTTTGAGGTTTCATTAATTATTAATGCATGATGTTTCCCGTTCCCTTGCAGGCACAGCGTCATTTTTTTCATAGAGCTTTTTCACTCCTTTTTTCTCCTTCTATTTTATTCTTGTTGTAAATACTGTGCAGAAAATGTCGGTGATCTATTTACCTATAATTAATTACGGCATTGTAGAATTTTCAGCCTTGTTTATTCTGTTACAGCAGCAAACATGCATGGTCTCCAGTTGTCAGGTAGTAGATTATTATTTGTATTTAAGTGTGTCAGTCAGCAGATAGAATTTTTTTACTAACTGTGATGATGATGATGGGTGTAATTACAAAATAATCATTTTTTTGGGGATTGCAATCAAATCTTGGAAAAGTTAAAACTTTGTCATCCTTCATCTTAATTTTTCATTTAATCAAGTATGATCTAATGCAACTCCATTTTCACTGAATACTGTTATTGCTTCTCCTTTAATTAATTAAAGAGAATTGATTTTTTTAATTGAGTTCAGGGAAAAATTATTTCTGATTTATCATTTATTCAGTTGCAGTATAACATTCAGTAAAACATTGAACCATATTTTATTCTGAAATTTTTGTTTTTGGCTAGAGTGCTCTCAAGTAGCGTTGGGTTGAATGAAACACCTGAAAAGTTGAGTTTATTGAAAATTAAACGTGCAAACAGTTAAAAGGCTATTATTAGTTTTTTTTTCAGTTTTGCTCAGCATTTAGCCCACATAGGTATTTAATATGTACACGTAAATGAACTCATTGTCATCATTACAACCACTAATCCTGCTCTCTTCGCGTAAGTATATATGGCTAACGAGATGGTCATCTCAGGTCATGGAAAATGTTAGTTTTACGGCAATAAACTCAAAATATATAGCCCATCAACCAGCCACTAATGACCATTTTTTTGTCATCATCGTCGTGTTTAGAGTCCTACCAAAGGTATTTACGTACTTACCTACATTCGTACTCATCATGCGTAAGTAATAATAATAACAATATTCTTTATGCTTCTCATTCTTGCGCTCCTTTCACTTTCAGAAAATAACAACAATGATGACTGCCCTTTCCATATAATTATTATTAAATATAACATGCTATAATAACAAACTACATGGTAATTATATATTTTACATGATTTCGGGAATTCGTCAAAAATAGACATGTGTTCACGATATTATTAATGGATTAAAAATAAAGAATGCAAAGTGGTGCGGCGCTTTGCTTTAATGCTTCTCACGTAACTTACCAGCCCTTCACTTACAACAAGTCAGACTTTGGTTGGTTGAGCTGTGAATCTCTTCTATTTTTCTTGAAAAGTGGACTAGACTGCACACATGCAAATTATATGTAAATGTAGGCATAAAAACAAACAATAATCTTTTTAAAGGGTAAAAATTTACAAAGTTATTTTTTACAAAAGTTGCGCAGTTAAGTTAGTTGCCATTGACCATAATAATATTAATAATATCTCATTTTTATGTGTAGACATTCGATTCCAATAAAACGGCGTTGCATTTACTTTATCCATTTTTTCTCACAGAGAACTACGCAACAGCAACCATGCTTTCATTGTCAACTCAGATTTGTATCATTTTTTCCACGTGATGAGCAAATAGTTATATATGCATATGCTTATAAAGGCTGTTGAAGGAGTAGTTTCGATTAGGCGCATCATGTGTATAATGACAATCATGGGCAAATCATCATGATGATGACGATGATGGGGAAATTGATTAGTAAAGATAAATAAATAGACATTCCCCTTCTCTGTTTTTCATTGCTGTTAGTTCATCTCTTTTTTGCGTTCAAAGTTGCATTCGCTGAGAGAAAAGTATTGATTAGTTGGATAACATGATACCCAATGGATTGATGACATTCTGATCGTGAACATGTGAGCACTTTTTTATGCAAACGAACAGCAGCTAAAACAAAACACACTTTTTAAAAAGAAGTTTGCCTTTTATTCAATACAAATCAACTCATACGGATGAAATGCATTATTACGGCTTTACTTTGATTTCTGCGTTAGCAAACTTTTTTGCACTATTATTAATTTTAGGAGTTTCCCACCAGTTACTAAACTGAACTGATAAGCTTGTACACTTTGAAATATGGACTTGTATAATCTGTTGTTATCGCAGATTTCAATGTTTTTCGTTATGAAGTGTTTTACCATACCATTCTATATTTAGCTACCCATTTACCTGTTGTAACAAGATGAACTGATACTGATGTTTCCACTATGAAAGAAGCAGCACTAGCGTTTAGATCTTCATATTTTTACATTTTGTAAACTCAATGGCCAGAGGCATAATTCACTCACTCGCAGACATTATCATCATCAGAAGAGTTTTATGATGGGGATGTGTGCAGATTGTTCATGAAATTTCCACCTCATCTGAGTAGGCATTTTTACAGCCCCATCAAGTTTAATTTCATTCAATATTTTTCTTGGTTTATGTAATTAGTAATTTTGGAAAAAGGAATTTAATATTTATCTCACTACTTATCCTAGTCTATTCTATCGTCAGTACATTTGCCAATATATGTACTTGTTATTATTATTATCAGCATGACTATGACTTTTGCCTGTTGGAAAAAGGTGTGAGATTTGTTACGAAACATACAAGTAACATGTTTCATAATCTGAGTTGATGAAAGGCGAATGAAAACAAAATCAGAATCACCATCGCTAACACCAAAATAATCTCAATCGACTGTGTAAGCAAGCAAAGCACTCAAAATAATGTATGATAAATAGTAGGTATTTCTTACTTGGCATTTTGTAGCAGCGCAATAGAACATTATTTTTAAAGTGCAGCACGAAATTATATACATCCTTTTTTAAATTGGAGCTGCATGTCGTGCTCTTATTTTTTGCTACAATAACACTAGATTTTAAAATATACCAATAGAACAGAAATGACTGTGGGGGTGATATTTGATGAAATGGTGGCCCGGATGAACTGAACTGAACTGAAACCTTTTAATGGAAGAATAGTAGCAGCAAGATGTTGTTGCATTAGGTGGCTAATAATAATAATGATAACAAGAATGATAATATAATTCTTTAACTCGACAAAGTGCGGTGGTATGCGAATATATTTAAAAATGTATGGATTTTCATGTCCATATGATTATTATCTATTCTTCTGAATCCGTATCTTGTGTGAGCTCAAGCGTAAGTAGTAGGAAACCTGATTTTGATTATTTAATGGAGACTCAAGCAGGCAGACAGGAGAGAACATAAAATGAGTACATCCGCTTTTCTGGAATTGCCACCAGTGTTGTGTTGTGCCCGCACCATGCTGTATGGTTTTTACACAAGTTTTAATTTCATTCAGTCCTTTTATTTCTCTTTTTTAGATATTAATAGGTACACATACGTGTGTATATTACATCAGCCAAGTGCTGTAAGAAGTTGTCAGTAATAATATCAGCAGTGGTACAGTAGTAATTTTGAAGCAGGAGTGTTTTCCTGCTGACAATGAAAAGGGTGAGTGAGTGAATGAATCATCATCATTTAGTGTGGCGGTGGTGGTGGCAGGCAGACGGAAGAAAAGAAAACTATGAATGAAACGAAAATCAGAACAAGGCAAGTTTTGGGAATAACAATAGCCGTAGCAATAACAATAATGATAGCAGCAGCAGAACAAACGACTCTATATGATGGAATAAATACTTAAATCAAACAGGACACGACGCTACTATTCCTTTTCTTATCTCATTGTAGTAGAGTATTGAAGAGCAGAGCAACTCGTTTAGTTGATGAAACCATGAATGAATTTTTTCTAGAGAAACGAGTAAATAGTAGCAATAGTAATAAAAAAAATAAAAACAATCAACAAGAGCACGAAAATAAATACGATATAGTCTACCTACCTAGATGTATGTATGTATGTATGCCTGTAGTACATTTTTCAACATTTTCCACGCAGTTTCATTGTTATTTTTGCCAAGTCCATTGTCTCTTCATCAACATTATTAGTACAGATGGAAAAATAAGGAGAATCGTGGAACAGCGAAAAGTGGATTTAACAATAATAAGGATACTATAAAACGTATTTGAAATTTTAATCATTTCTACCTATCTGAACATAACGTTGATGATGATGATGAGCGAAAAAACCAGCTTTATATGATGATTTGATGCTGATGATGATGAGTAATAGTAATTTATGGGTATCATATAGCATTGTTTTTTCATTGAAACGGTTGCAAATTTAAAGAAAACTTTAGTGTTTGGTTTATACATTAGTCGAAGGAGAAGTATAAAATGACGATGTAGCTTACGTTAATAATAATAAAAAATGATAAAAACAAATGAAGGAACGCAAACTGTTTGGTGAATTGCTTCAAGCAAGAGTGATGCAGGATTTATTATTTGTAATAAAACAATACAAGCAATTTTTTATACACCTTGTGACTGTGTTGTTTTTTTATAATTTAACCCAAGAGTTATGTGTAAGAATTGTTACCAACCCAACTTGAGTGCGTAGATATGTAGGTATTTCTATAATAATAATAATAAAATAATAACATGCTTCATTTTGTGCATCCTCTTGATTCACTTTGGGAATAGTGGGAATTAGAACTTTTTCCCACAATTTGTTGCACTCCAACTTGCGTACTCGTTCGATTTCTGCTGTCGTTTGTATTTGCTCACACAAGAATTATATTTAGTTTGATTTATGAATCTACATTGTCATGTCATTACCAAATGGGTTGTATATAATATGTCGTAGTTTTTTTTGTATAAAACACAGACACTACCTATAAATATCACACTACTACTACTACCTCCATCACACACATTCACATTAAAAAGGGATTCTCAAAAAGCCATGATATTTTTTTACAAGTTTTGTTTTATGAAAGCGACAGGGATACTTGCCAATGCCAACGATATATTTATATACATAAAATGGGGTATTCAATAAAAGCTAATAATAATGCTCAGTGCTCACCAGCCCTACGTGTGAGTACGCTTCATTAGTGAGAAAGTAAAACTTTGTGAAACCGTTTTAAAGTAGAAGATGTCAACGTTATGACAGAATGAGTGCTACTACAACTACTAATGCTACCATTTAAAAACAACAATAACCAAGAAGAAGAACACAAGACAAAAAATGAGTAGTGCAAGGTTAACAATACGTCGTAAATGTAAAATGGCAAAGAAAAGGAAAAGTTTTTGAAAAAAGTGATTGAAAGTATTTTAGGTTACAACCAGGAAAAAATCCACTTACGATTGAGTGAAATTTAAGTGATTCTGGTAAGTTTTTTCGAGTTGGGTTCAATTCTAAAAGTTGAATCAGCACTATCAACAGAATATAATCAATATGTAAAAATAATGCAGTTAAATGAATAGGTAGCAAGTTACTCCAATTCAGAAAAGGGTTCCAACAGAAGGTAACAAAATACGTATAAAATATATAGAACTTTTACAGAGTTTATACCAATAATACTACCTAGCTTAAATTTATGAGCTGACTGTTGTTGTAACGAATATTAATTTATAATTCATCAAAATATAAGCGATAACCGATATTTAAAAGAAAAGTGACATTCATATTTTTTACCAATCCTCGAAAAAATCCATCTAATAACAATTACTGTACTCTCTGGTAGGCATTTATAGGCATGCTGGCTGGTACATATACACTGTTACCGTAGATTGCAATAAAAACTATTTATGGTTAGCTTTTTTCGATACAAGTTTAGCTATAAGCGAGACAGTAATGCTGTGTGTGTACCACATGCTGCTAATGGCTCTTTTACCATTTTTTTCGCTTTTATTTCATTCAAATAGTTCACATTATTGAATGTCTTAGCAAAAATGCACACATGTGAACGAACATGAATAATTAAAGGATGCACACAACAACATTTACAACAATAATAATAATACGACACATATAATTTATATAGAATTTTATCCCTACATAAACATTGTTCTGCAATAATTGCAATTAACAATTGTCGCAAATGCATTGTCTCTCACAGAGAAATGGAACTTGAGACAGACTCGAGGTTTAGCAAAACAAAAAAATATATAACTTGCTCCCAATGAAAATTTGGTCACACACACACGCACGCTGCAACTGCTGCGCTGTCTTAGTAAAACCGTCTAATTGTTAGCTTGTGGCAATTCACAAATAAATATTTTTCCTATCCTCCTCAGCATCAACAAACACCAAAAATTGTGTGATCATCATTATCGGTGCTGGTAAAAGAATGTATGTATATGATGGTGGTGGTGATAATGAGCCAATAGCTTTAAAAACAGTTCATTATTATTATTATTATTAGTCAGAATTCAGCTAGCACTACTATAACACCATCATTCAATGTCACATTATTGTGGTCTTGTTGCGAGCAGCAAGTAGAGCGAAGCGCATTGAAAACGTGCAAGATGCCACTTTTTTCATAAACAAAGAAACAGCTCATCATCAATTGAAATGCTCGCTTATTTTTGGCAATGTTCTTTACTTTTTTATTATTTCATGTACCAGCAAAAAAAAAGTTTTTACAAGTGCCATGCAAAACGATAATAGGAGGAGAATAAAAGGACAACGTGATTTTATTTTTACAAAAATAGATCAAAATTAGTAAGAAAATAGCACTAACCAACCAAACACTTTTATGTATGTAGTGCACTGATGGGAGTTGGTACACAAAAAATGAAAATAAAACCATGTTTAACCACAACATGGTCCCCTAAAAAATATTTAAAAAAAATAGTATCACACATATTACAAGTTTTTTTTGATTAAGGTGATGATGAGTTTAGCTTTAAGCAGCAGCAGCACAACGACAATCAAATATGAAGCCATGTGTATTTTAATTGTACAAGCATTAATAAAAATAAATAAATAGTACACGCATATTTTGTACTTGTTCATGATTACTTTGCAGATAACTTTGGGCATTTACTTAGCATTCTTTATTATTTGAATATTGCAGAATAAAATGCTATATTATTATTGCCATGATGATGTTGATAAACGTTGTTGTGCTGCTGGCAAAAAAAAATCCAAGCTAGTGTTAGGTTTATCATAAAATTACACAGTGATTAGCTAAAGGATTACATATTATTATTATTATGCACATTGCACACTGTAATCGATCATATAAAATAGTCACTTATCACACTGAAATCTAAAAACTTGGCTTGCTGAAAAAATGACATTTGTTGCGATACATATCTGTAGCGTAGATCAACCACAATTATATTTACAAAGTAGGCCTTTGTCTATTACATGTTGTTGTTTTTTAAACATAAACGTCATTGAATTTTACAAGACAAGCAACTTGTTTCTTTTTTAAACCCTCCTTTTAATACCATCTGGACAGTTTCTTTAACAAAAACAGGAGTAGTGATAGTATTCATCATAATGGTTAAAATGCCTGTATTTAAAACATCTGACAAGCAAAGTCATTTATGTAAATAGATTTTACTACTGAGCGAATGATGACGAAAGGAATATATAATTCGTGTACATGTAATGTAATTGTACAAAATGTACGTAATATATGATGGATGTGAACTTTCTTAAACAATAAAAATGTGAAATATTTGTAGGGTGCCGTTAGTGATGCTGCACACACGGCAACAAAAAAATAATACTTTTTTTTGTTATCAGTAAAAATAATAATGCCTATAAAGAGAGGCCTTTTATCATTTTCATGATAAAAAATCTAAATGGGGAAATAAATGTGAGCCAAGCCAGGTAATATATAAGGATTATGATCAATAATATTTCCCCAAGTGTATAAAAATGTCATAGTCGGTATAAACGTTTCGCGTAACATGTAAATACCTAGCTACCTATAACAATTTTCAGACAATTATTTTGCCTAGGTTGCCCAACAACAGCATCAAGCAATCCTTGTGTTGGCTTAAACTTCCTATGAAAAAACGACACATTTGCAACTAAAAAGTGAATACTCCATGAATAAACGCATAAAATTTTTCGTTATTTTGTGAGCTTTAAATTTAAACAACGAAAAATGACAGAAGACCCTTGTTCAATTGACCTGCTGACGATAATACAATTTGATAATTGGACGTTGCTACAAACCGTATCTGCAGAAAATCCACATAATTTATAGCGCCATTTAATGGAACACAATATGACAAAAACAGATGGTTTTCTACCTAAAAATATTTTTAGCAAAACTTTCAGAAAGCATGGTTCATTACTTTATTAGTCGAAATTGTGAAACGAAACGCACGGACACAAGAGTGAAACAATGACTCAACCTATATATAACTAAATAACAGTACACATCCTACATTCCCTATACGTTAGGTGGGTAACTGTAACTGAATGTTAGTGAACTGTTTGTAAGTAAACATTTCCTGAGTCCCCCACCAACATACCACCTCCACCACCTCCATCTCAGCATTATTCATAATATTTTTAATATTCTGAAATTAAGATGAAAATTTATTTTTACTGGAGAAAAGAAACACGATATTATGAATGTATTTGAAAAATAGTAGAGAGAAAGCCAGAAAGAAAAAAAAGGCAAACCTAATTGCCATGGCAGATCACTCAAAACGAAGCCAACCCCCTGCATTAAAAAATCACTCCTTTAATGGATAAAGCACAAAACAGCAGATTTTATAATAGCACGTTTCTTTCTTCTGACATGGAAAAAATATATATTAGATTTATTGCATAGTTTGTAATAGTTCGTCATTTCCATTTTTACTCCTATGTAAAAACTACCTTTTCTCTAAACACTGTTGTACTCTGCCAAAAAAATCAGCTTTAACCACAGAGATTCACAGGGGCTGATACACACACCAGTTGAAGGAGAAAAAAATGGTCGGAAAAAGTTGGGAATGCAGAGAAAAAAAGAATTTATTTGACTTGCCGTAACACGCAACTTTCTAATCGTTACTCTTATCGTTTTATGCTGACAGTTTTAACAGGTCACTTTTTTCATAGTTTTCTGTTCGGTTATTACCTCTCTCTGCCACCACCAACACACCACACATTTATACAATAATCAAGCAAGTCAACTTGGAAAATAGTAAGAGTCTAGTCGAGTCCAGTTGTTTCTCGTCTTAAGTGCCTCTTTTTTATATTTTTGATAATATGTTATTGTTAGCATAAATAAAAAATACGTTAAAAGCCGTTATATTTTGAATGGAAAGTGAGATAAAGCAACGTGTACACACACCACCACGAATCCAAAATCTTCCCCATACATGCTGACTAATGAAAACTTTCTGAATGGGTACTTGTGCTGTATATCAATTTTGTGCACATTTTTGTTATTGATTTAGAGTGCAATGTTTTGTGTCGGCCTTGGAAGATTTTGGATCGGCAGGTGTACCAGCCAAAAAATGCCATTAGTTGTTGAAGCTGTATGTTGTTTTTTTGTTGTTGAATGAGTGAAAATACTCTGCTGCTGAGTGAGGTCAGCAAACGTTACATTCATTGTAAAATAAGCCACGCTACTAAATCTTCCATACAATACAAATTTTTGCCTCTTTCCCACTCTGTTTCAAGAACCGAACCACAACACACCGACGGAAGGTATAATAATAAGCCATTAATATGCATCTATTATGTATCTTATGTATATATGTATTTCATTCACCAATTCAAGCGTTACCGAAAAAGGTATGCTATGAGTCCATGCCTCAATTTTGTACATATTTTGGTATTTTGTTTATTGTATTCCCCTTTAAACTTTAAAACAGCATTGATTTTTTTCACTTTGCAGTAAAAAAACAAGTTACTTTTTAACTGTTTCTCTCAAGGAAAACTATTTTTGTAAGTGCTAATTAATGAAAAACAAGAAACCGCTGCCGCTTTGGAGAACCAAAAAAAACAGAGAAAAGAACAAAATAACACTAGTGTAAAATAAAATTGCCTGTGCCATTTCAAATTCCGCGTTATTTATTATTATTATTATTATTAATTGATTTTTTTCACTTTGCAGTAAAAAAACAAGTTACTTTTTAACTGTTTCTCTCAAGGAAAACTATTTTTGTAAGTGCTAATTAATGAAAAACAGAAACCTGCCGCTTCGGAGAATAAAAAAACAGAAAAAAGAACAAAACAGCACTAGTGTAAATTAAAATTGCCTGTGCCATTTCAAATTCCGCGTTATTTATTTATTATTATTATTTAGAAAAAACACCTCTATGACTTTATTTTTTTCCACATTTATTTATTCATCAGAGTATAATTAAAATTACCTCATTTCACTACAATAATTAATGAAAAACTCTGACATATTTTACATCAAAGATCAAACACATTGATTACAACAACTCATTTTTCATCATCATAATTATTACAGCTTAAGCTTTCACGGTTTTGCTTAGGTTACGTCTTGTACTCACTTATTCACTAACTGATCAATTTTAAGGACACCGCCTCACCCTCACCATTCAAAATATCATGCAACTATCTATCGTTGCAATTAATTATGTTGGTGCGTGATGAATTGCTGTGAGCCATCCTTCAAGATGGTGCTTCTGTTGTGTTATCTACGAAAAAAAGTGAGGATATCTTGCAGACATCAATAATTTGTCCCGATTTTTTTATATTAAATAAAAACTGTCAGTGTTTAGGAATAGCAGTAGTAGGTAGTGCCATAAGATATACTTATATAAATAAGAAATAAGCTATATTTTTATTTTTAGAAAAATTACTTGTGCTGCTGAGCTGACTATTATAGAATAAAGCTAGATATCGTTTTCCCTCCGTCGTCCTACTAGTACGATCAGATTACTGAAAGTAAATCTCCCTGTTTGTCTATAATAATAATACCCTCTTGTTGCGCACAGACACAACAACGACAAAACCCGTCCTTTAGCAAATTGAATGCGTTTTTTATAGAGAATAGAAGTAAGTTTATGTGAGTATGGAGGCCACGGGAAGTAATTATTACATTCTGTGATGATAACCAAAGTAAGCAGGCACACATCCTTTTCACTTGCATTTTGCGTTTGTTGTTGTTACACATACATAAGCAGACATACATATGTACCTATGTAGGTATTTACTTACACTAGCAGAGAGAGATAATAATGAGTGATTTTTTAAATTATTTTTAGCAACAATTTCTGCTTGTCGGCTTTTTACTGCTTACTAAACGTCATTTTGTCGTCAAGTTGGACTTGAATAAGCATCAATTTATTGATGGCGTAGGTGTGGCTTGTTTGAATAGACGCATCCTTTTTTTATGAAGAAACCTGTGCTGTTGTGAGCAAATGGTAAATACAGCGCTGTGATAAAAAATATAACTGGCTTCTAAAAATGCAAATATTTATGTAGAGTTTTAGTGCATTAGTTATATTCTTAAAAGTATGCAAAGGTGAAGGAAGAAGGTAAAAAAATCCGGATGAAAATACTGGAATGCTCTTTGGAAGAAAATGCAAGAGAAAATAGTTAAAAATGCAGGGGCAAGTTACACCTGCGCAGAGGTATTTGTACATATACACTCTTAACACAGTCGGTTCATTTTCTTTTCAACAATGTCTCATGAATTTTTTTCCCTATGCAATTCAAAGGTGTAACCTTTGCACGCAAAGAGATTGTACATGCCACGCATTCCGATCGAGAGTGTCAGTGTCAAAAAGTCAGGATCAACATGAAGCACAACGCAGCGTGAAGTCTTTTTGGTCATCTTTGTATCATTTTATTTCCCCCGTCTCTAAAAAGTTGATGCAAGAAGGATGAACTTCCAAAAAATAACGTTGCTGTTCTGTCATGAGTTTCATCTGGCTGCTCCCACATGTTTTCTTAAGCATTAGGTAACTTATCAAAAAGTCAGGATCAACATGAAGCACAGCGCAGCGTGAAGTCTTTTTGGTCATCTTTGTATCATTTTATTTCCCCCGTCTCTAAAAAGTTGATGCAAGAAGGATGAACTTCCAAAAAACTAACGTTGCTGTTCTGTCATGAGTTTCATGTTGCTGCTCCCACATGTTTTCTTAAGCATTAGGTAACTTGATTTGCATACACGTAGAAAATCAAAAAGATTTAAAAAACAATGTTTTTGTGCGGATCTCTCTGTCTAGGCGATATGGTAATAATGATAATTCATACATAATGCATACATGAGCTAAAACAAAACAATCAAAATCACTATTCCCTTATGTAAAAAACGTCATTTAACCCATCCTCTGCTCCAGCTCATAACAATATTCTCAGTTGAGTCATTTCATTTGCAACAGAAAACTTTGGATACACAATATCAAGTTTTTCAAACCAAAACAGTGCAGCAGCAGAATGCACATTTTATACTCACGTTTGTTTTCTATTTATGCTATGCTTGATTATCAGCCAAGTTTTTCATGCTTTTGACAAGAAAATCTTATGGAAAGTCCGTCAGAGAAAGTTAGATTGTGCCAAAGACTTGCTGCAGCTGCATTTCAGCATTTCTTTCAGAGTTGCACAATCATAAAATATAAAAACCATATAAGCTGTTATACAACACACTAGAGTTAAAATAATGTTTTTTATCCTAACTCACAGCATAACACAGCATTTTGATTAACCAGTTTCACAATTTCACATTGTTCATCCATCGCGAAACGTAAAATTTATTCTCGTTCGCTACCCAAATTAATTGCTCTCCAAGCAAAATCTTACAGCAAAAAGGAGTGTGCTGGTAACTCTAAAAAGTAGATGCAATGCAAAAATGGGTGCTTCAGCAGCAGAAGCGTATTCCAGACTTGGTTCTTGGTTCTAGTTTGACTTGACTTTTTTAAATGTTCTTTCACATCTGCTGCTCCTTTGCTATGATGCTACATTGTTGAATCTTCGGATACGGCTGTTGTTGTTATGACGATGTACATGTGTCTTTTTGTACTCCCTCACATATGCACATATTTGTTTGGTCATAAATATATTATGCGCGCATACATTAACTTAACAACGCAAATGCATATCGTCATTTTCAATATCAGCATGAAAACGCAGTAAAAGAATCATTTATAAAAGGCAGAGACAGGCAACGAGACATTATATATCCATTTATTACGCTCCCAGCATACTTTAGCATGATGATATAACATTTCCCTCTCTTCAAAACTAGCCTGCTCAATGTTTCGTTGCCATATGAATGAAATGAAAGCAGGATGCTTTAAGCATGTTTGACAGTCCACGGTTAATTTACTTTAAAGCTGCTGCTCCAGCTTTTGCTTTTGTAGAAAAGAACATCATCTTATTCCTTTTTCAGCATCATCCTTTCGTTGCCATTTGCCTTACGGCTCTTCTTTTTAAGCACCCCTACCCTCTTTCTGCTCACGTCTTTCAAAAAAATTAGAGCTGGAGGAATGGCTAGAGAGAGACTGACTTTGAGTTGTCTGTCGCTCACCACCACCACCACCACTACCACTGCCAGCTTGCTTAATAATGCATACTAAGAATTTCATGGAGTTGTGCAGTTTTCATTACAACAAGCTGAAAAAGGGACACAGACAAATGTAATGGATGTAGTAATCGTCCCCAAGAAAATAAAACTTTGTAAGCTTTTTTTCTTTGAGCTTCAGCCAGAACATGTAGTATTTCTTCCATCTTGTCGTATTATGGAAAACACACACGTTTCTAAAGCATTTCAAAAAATATCAACATGTGCACCACACACTTCATGGATTCTCATTGTCACCGCAACAACTGCCACATGCTCTAAACATTGTACAAGAATAAACGGCGTTGTTCAGTAACCGTAATAAAAATAAAATCTGTCCGCCACATATATCTGTATTATTATTATTGTTGTTTATGCAAATATAGGCATGATATATAATGCTACTATATTATTATACTAGGCATTTACTATTCATTACTGTGAAGAAGAATTGTGAAAAGTTGACAATTTTTGTTGGAAATTTTCAAGACGTTGGAACAATAATGCCAATAATATATAATCATAGCATTTGGTTCCCAGTTGGTTTCCTTCATACGTTGCATGTCTTCATTTCAAGTAGAATTTCGTGGAGTGATTGCAAGAGTTAAATACAATGACAATGAAGACATGCACGGTTGCTGTTTGTATTGTTGACTTTCTCATTTCTCTGTGATTTCCAGAAGAATGTCTTGCTGTTTAGAAATGCATTTTAGGGTATGGTATTATTATGATGCTAGATTAGATTCAGGTGCGAACATTTCATTACAAATGTCTTGAAATTTGGTGTCTTCGTTCTCTGCTCGTGACTTTCATGTCACGTTATAAAACATGAAAATCAACAGAGAAGAATTACAGATGAAAAAAAAAGATTCTCAAGGTTTGGAATCTTACAAACAAAGTTTCTTCACAGCCGCCACCACTGAGCAGATATATTTCCAAAACAATAATTGATATTGAGGAGATTTCTTGTTGCTGGAAAATGCTGTCTAGAAATGCATTTTAGGGTATTGTATTATTATGATGCTAGATTAGATTCAGGTGCGAACATTTCATTACAAATGTCTTGAAATTTGGTGTCTCCGTCCGTTGTCTGCTCGTGACTCTCGTGTCACGTTATAATACATGAAAATCAACAGTGAAGAATTACAGATGAAAAAAAGATTCTCAAGGTTTGGAACCTTACAATGTGTTTTCACAACCGCCACCACTGAACAGATGTATTTCCAAAACAATAATTGATATTGAGGAGATATCTTGTTGCTAGGAAGTTATTTTTATTGGAATGATCGAAAACGTAAATAAGTTCAAAGTCAATGGCTCACCATCACCCAACGTATATAGGTACATACATACCACCACCAATATTATTCATGCCTTGAATGCAGTTTTCATAAGAGTGCTGTAGCTGGTTGGTGGTTGTATGGTCAACATAAACAAAAAAGTCCCCTTTTTAATTACATCATCGTCATCTTTTTAAGCTGACGTCTTACAAATCTATTGTTGAGCAACATCAACAATTCCTCCTGTGAAGCCTTATATATTTTTCTATTGTTAAAAATTAAAGTGATGATTATTCGCTAATATGGAAAGAAAATGGACTTTCAAATAACTTAAACTCTTCATTCGTCGTATGTCAACTTCAACTTAGCAACTGTGTGGGCAACGCAGTGTGTAGCTGATTCATTATCATTATTTTTCAAATGGCTCACAGAAATACACAGCTAGATAAAACCAGAGAATAATAATGTCGTCGTGGTGGCTATTTATTGCTTCGGGACTAAATTGTGAATTTATTGTCAAGTGAGTAGAAAGAAAGATGGTTATAATGTGCTGCTGCTCAAGTCATTTATGGAGAATGAAACAAGTAGTAAAAGGGAAAAAGATTGTCAAACCGCAAATGCCTGCTTAAATATGCTTACCATCACTAAACTACCACTATTATAATGTGTATAGTTTAAAAAAAGTACTGCTTACTGTAGACAGGCCTGATAACAGAATACATTTATATATGAGCAAATAATTCGTGGCTTTGTTGCAAGGATTGCAATTTTTCAAATTGTAATTAATTATGCTGAACTAATGCTGATCATTTACTTTTACTGTTAATAATACAACAAACAGGGCAATTCTTGTAAGCGCATGCAAATATTTGATGGAAAATAATAATAACATTTTTTTAGTTGCAGACGCAACATTTTTGAATACAATAATACCTACCTTAGGTAACCAAGACAAGGAAATGTCTCGCGTTCCCCGGGATGACGACAATTTACTGAATCCACTCCATAAATGAAAATATAATATGCGTTGAATCCAATCAAAGTATAATATCAACACTAAATGGAAGGACTGCGTTCGACCCGACAGGAAGGGCAATTTTTATCGAAAAATGATAAACACTTTTTTAATGAAAAAAAAATTCTTGCACATCCGTGTACAAAGTATGAACGCACCTGCCTACTCTGTTTAAAATCTTTTGAAGCTCTCTTTGATTATTTCATGTCACATTCACCTTTCGTCGAAAACACGAATGAACGAGAAAAGTGCTTTTTTTGCTTTTTTACATGCTTGCCGGCATATTAATTTTCCAATTCACTGAATAGATCAACGGATTATTGAATCTTTGGCAGTTTCTAGCATTTCTCACTTGAAGAAACTCCAAAAAATATTTGCCACTCACAAAAAGATACTTTCAAAAAAATATAAATTTCCCAATTCACACTATTTTTAATCACAAATATTTTAAACAGCTTGACCCTTTAAATATTTCCATTTTCCATGAATTTTCATTTGCCAACTTTTTTCAGATGACTTGATATTTTCTCCAAAGATAACCTTAGGATCACAAAACTGTTGACTTAATTCAAGACAGTCTCCAGAGGACCTTTGCTTGACTTATATGTCAAGGAAAAAGGGAGAACTGGCTACTAATGAAATCGACAGCGGTAACTTGGTATTAACAACAACAGCAGCAAGTTTTCCTCAACTGTCATTCAATTCAACGATATTCTATAGGAAATGTGCAGAGGAACGAGCGCGAGAGGGGTTGCTTCTCGACTCGACAGCATGAAAACGACGACTGAAGTTAAGCTGTCGGTCGCACGCGACTGTTGCTCATGCTTCTAAATAAAATGCTACAACACAACAACGCATTCTGCTGCTGTGGTGGTGGTGGTGGTGCTGCTGCTGTTGTTCAGTTTTGAATTGTGCTTTAGTTTATACTACCCAAATCCCAATTTTACTACCTTTTACACTACTACAACAACCACCACTAACTATTATTATTATTATTAGGTATATCATGATATCGTAGTAGGAGTAGGGATATGAATGGAGTCGCATGAAGGAATAAATTGTGGTGCCTGTGCAACACATTAGAAATAGACTAGAAGAGGACAGCAAACACCTTCACACCCTCGTTATCTTCAGCATAGCCATTTATTTAGCCACCACGGCCAGCTTTTTGTGAAGTCACCACCAGTCAGAATTTGAAATAGGGACCAGAAACTCTAGAAGAGTAAATACGCAGTCATACAATAATAATAATTATTATATTGCTGTGGTGGTGTAAATGAAGAAGATTATCTTGCAAAGAGAAAAAGAGATTATAAGCTATTATTATTAAATGCCATGCATAATAGTATGCACTTTATTTGATACCTACTAAAATATAATAGTAATATATACAACAGTTAATCTTATCATTTTCTCTTCTCCATTAAATATGCGGATTGCGGAGCAAAATGATGATGATGACGCCTCTTGCATGCCTACATGTCGCCCTCGCTACGCACATGAGTATAAATTTAAGCTGTTGGTAGCAATAATAATGGTAAGAAAAAAGATGAAATTTTCTAGTTGCGTACTAATCACAAACGCAACAAAAAAATCACACACGCAACGCAATACGAAAGTGAATACAACGAGGAGAAGTGGAGACTGCTCTGAAGAGAACAATGACAAAATCCTTGTTTCTTATTGTTATCCTGTAAAACTGTGTTGCATCTTCTTTAGGTGGTGTCAATGGGGGTGGTGGTACTTTTGCGAAAACACGCTCGGTGCAGTTGCAGCAGCAGCAACAACAACAGTCTCTGAGTTTCTGGCGTTGATAATAATGATGCTTGTTAAATACGTATGGGACAATGACAATTAAACCCAGTGTGTGTTGTTATCAGTTGGTGTTGTTGCATTTGTGTGGGAATAGTATAATAATAATAATAATGTTATTTATACGATTCTTCATTTTATTGAAAGCGAAGCAAACAATAAGATGTATGCAACAAGTAGAATTAATACTGTGACAGTATTACTGTCACTGCCTATTTCAGCTTATCTGTTACGTTGGAGTAGTTACTTGTGGTGATAGTATTATTAGGCATGTAAACGAACAAGGCATTTATTTAGGGAGAGAGAGAGGACAAGTTTTGATCACTTTGATTGCTTATTCAAAAGCTCTGGGAATTTTTTCAGTGCCTCACAACAACAAGGAGCATTGTTGTAGCAGCAAACTCAAAACTCGTCGTCAGTAGTCAGTGTGGAAAAAAGGAGGCAGCTGAAAATGGTTTTCTTGCGTTTTTCAACCATTTCAACAGGCTTTCTTTCATTGCATTTTGAAGGCTAAAAAGCCGTACTGAATGTATTTTTCTCGACGCTTCCGTAAATTAAATTTAAACAGCTACGAGTTAGTTTCACCATTTGTAATTATGCTGGTTCCATATATCTTCTTGTGATAACTTACTAAGGAACATCCTAACTCATCATGATGATTATGGCAGGAGTGACAGGACACGGGCAGGAAATAATGTAAAGATAAAAAAACTTGCCGGGTGTGTCGTATTTGCTTGGTCACGCACGCGACATCAACAAATATACCCATGTATCAGATACTTACACCTCAACCTACAGAGAATCTTTAGTTTCGCTGGAATATCAGTTTTCTTTCAATGATGGAGAAGCATTAAAAGAGAGGAAGTGCATCATCATCATAATCATCAATGGTGATTCATTCTCCATTATCATGAAAGAGGAGAAACAAAGCAGGCAGGCAGATGGCTAAGCAAGGAAGAATGAAAACAGGCACACTTTGAACCCCAAGAAAAGAAGCAACCAGGACCAGGTATATTTTTCATGTATTCTGGTATTCTTCTTCTTAACTATTATGCACAGGAATAATACGTAAAAAACTGTGTGTTCTGATCTGTTCAGCTCTGCTCTCATGATAACAACTTGTAGCATGATCCAATTCAACATTTGCTCACCATTTCCATGAAATACCAGTGTGTTTGTTGGCTTGTGAATGAAAAAAGATCAAGAAAATTTTTATGGGTTATCTGTTGCATGAAATTGCATTGTTCTAGAAAGAGTAAGAACACATATGAATGTTTTAGTTTCAACCGCCAAAATTGCAGCAACCCTGACAGATTATTTCTTAATTTCATGGAACGAAAAAAAATCGTACTTGTATTGTCTCATGAAAAGATCTTGTAGATTATTCAGTTGTTAAACTCACTCTGATGTTTCTGTAGTAAAATCGGTTAACAGGCACACAAAAGTAAGCAAAAGGAATATAGCTCAGGCACACCGTTTAAAATAATCCTTTGTAAACGCTGTGCGCAAAAGGTGCTTGACATTGGGAGTTTTAGAATGTTTTTGAACATATCGCGATAGCAAAGTGGTGTTGCACTGGCCTGGAAGTACTTTTTTGTGAAAGATCAGGATTTTAATATTATGCAGCAAATATTCAAAAAAAATATTCAAAATCTAAATAAATTTGAAATCTGAATAAACCACTAGTTATTGCTCGGGGAGTAGTCTTTCATGTATGTAAAAGAGGAAAGCTCCCAGATTGAACAAGATACATTTCCAAAAGGTGACATGCTGGTGATCATGAGAATAACGTGTGTGTACCATATATGTATATTTAGCACGGTGGGAGAAATTGCGATGATATGCAAATACGAGTTTGCTTGTCTTTCCTTGAATTATGTAAGTCTGACTCTGACATGGAAACGACATACGCTTTCTATTCCTGTATGGTGGAAAAAATTTATTCATGATTTACTTTGAATGCGAAGCCGTTAATTAGTTGTTTCAAAATTTTTAACATCGATTTTATTATTAATAAGTTTAAATTTCAGCAGTAACGTTTATCTAACAAACGAAAAAGATAAGAAGCAATTATGACGTTTCCAATTCAGCTTCTACATTTTACGTTAAGGCTAAATAATTACCAAATTTTGATTTTTTGACATATTATTTGTTACTTTAAGTGTGTATATCGTACTCTTACTTTTGACATTTCTCCTCCAAGTAGTCCCAATAAGTGGCGAGTGCCGTGAGAGAAACAGAAGTGAAATGAGGAAGACATTCCTCATCTGACTCCACTCCCTGCAGTTTTTCTGCATTAGTCGGCAGTCTTTTAATCGCCTTGTCAGTACTCATGAATTCATTTCGAGCCTCTTCAACTTCGATGAAACAGCCATAGTCGCTTTTGCTTTGCCAGGAGATGAGGAGGTCAAGCCAGTCTTGTCGAAGAAAGTTGGGATAGCCCATATAACCACATGTGCCGACTGAAAAATTAAAGCAGCAACATTAAATATACCCACAAATTCTATTATCTGACCCTAGAAAACATTAAACATGTATAATGCAGTCATAACATTTTATCATTTTACAAAGCACCCACTTTGCTCAACAAACAAGTCCCGGAAGATTTCTGGTGTCTTCAATGCCGAAATTAATTTCGCTTCCATGTACATTTTTGCGCACAGTCGGTGGTTCACTTGTGGATCGAGTAGGTCTTTAGTGCTTGGGCAACTTTTTAATTCAGCAAATATTCGTTGTAGCACCTGATGAGTTAGCATGTATTGTGATCGTGGTGTAGGGTCAAATAGGGTTCGCTCGCAAACATAGGGCACCTCACATCTTGTCAGCAAAGCTACTTGACATTCACCATTCAGCTTTCCCCATATAACCTCACTGTCTAATCCAACGGACTTGAATTCTGAGCTGTACTCTTGGATGATTGCCTCCGACTTCCAAGGGCCTTGTCGATACTTCCAAATGCTGGAAACTGCCTCGCAGGAACCTGATTCTGTAAAGAGTAGAAAGAGACAACAATAATATGGGGCGTTTTGAGAAGCAAATTTATTTTTTTCGATTTTTGTCTTCGTACTGCATTCATTATCGTCAGAGCGACAAATTTGGGAAATCCATTCAGATATTGGATACTCTTTTTGCAACTCACTGCCATACTTGTCATCCACAACTGGAATAAATAAAAAGAACCAACTTAAAGACTACAATTAAATGCAACTCACTGCCATACTTGTCATCCACAACTAGAATAAATAAAATGAACCAAAATCAAGAGTGCAATTAAGTTTAGGGCAAATGAAATTTATGACAAGTGAGTAAAGTGAGCAAGTTAGCATACCCTTTAATGTGGATAAAGAAAGAGCAGGTTCCGCATCCTGCAGTAGGTCTATATGACTTCCAATGAATTGCAGAGTTCGTCTAATAGAGTCCATAACTTTGTTCAGGTTTGTTAATGATGAGTTGTGTGAATCTTTTTCAAAATCAGATTCACACATCAGCGGAGGCTAAATAGAAAAGAACAGAAAATGCGTTAAATGTTTAAACAAGGAAAGTTTGCGGACCATTTAGCAAGTTTTTTTAAAAGTTTTACCACATCCATGGAAACTTCTTCGCCCGAAGGAGTTTTGAAAGATTCGTCCAGTTCAAATGAAACCATGTCCAGAATTGACATGCGGTCTTTTAAGGTTGCAAGTTCGGCTTCAAAAGCTGTGATAAAATGTAGAAATAAATGCACAATTATCTATTTATCTCCTATTAAATCACCTTTTAAGTATCTACAATACCATTATTACTTACCCTCTGGAGAAATCCTATTACTTTGAGCGTCATTAAAACCAGCTAAAACATGGTTAAGTCGATGTCGATGCCTATGTCTATGCCTGTGTCGATGTCTGTGTCTTGCATTAATGTCTTGGCGACACTGTCTAACAGGAGCATGCATAACCTCTGATTCAGCTGCGTAGTCGAACGTATTTTGACGAACCTTTCGTTGATTTTGAAATTGAGAAGAACCTATAGAACTTCCGGAAGGAAAAATGCAACTCGCGAAAAAACACAAAATTATAAGCTTTTGCATCCAGACTACTAGAGTTTTCTTCATTTTGGGAAATTCAACGCTATAATTTTATTGGAACAAGTTTATAAAATGATTCAATAAGCTAGTTACTCAAAATAGGAAACTACGTAACACCCTCTATCTATATCAGCAAGATCGTTGGGAATTGCTACAAAAGATAAATTTTATTGCTGAATACACAAGGATTTTTTAATGCTTCAACCTGTCAAATGAAGAAAATATACGTTTACTTGTCCATAGAACAACGGCAATAATCAATGGTTGCCTTTTGGACCACAGTTGAATTACCACTGGACGATTGGACCCTGATGAGCGGTTTACAAACGATTTTTAACGAGCAAGTATTCTTACTAGAAATATAGTATGAATTACACATAAAAATATACACGAAGTTCAATATCCTGTACATTAGTAGTTCACGTGCCCACCCAGAAGAAATGAAAAGGGTCTCAGGTCTCAAAGCTTTTTCATTTTAAACCGTCGTCTACTCATATTCATGCAAAATTTTCCAAAAGATTATGCTAAATACATTGTCTATTGACTATTGGTCAACATTTTTGTCCTGGACAATATTCCACAGTGCACGGGATGGTGATTTCTTTTTGGAGCAAGAAGGCAATAAGAATAAGATCAGTGTAAGTGAATGCATGAAAATGGTGAAGTAACTAAGAAAAATGCGATTTACACCTTTTTATATGCTTATGAATATGACTGTCTGAGTCCGTCAACATGATATCTCGAAAACAATAGTAGCTTATCCAATGCTATTAGCTATTGCTCATCTTCAGGAAAAGTCCAGGTGCAATTTTGGTCTTCAACGGTCGACGATTTAAAAAATAAAATGAACCCAGTCGCCGGCACTCGCGTTTTATCGGTATTTCAATTACTCTACTCACTTTTCGTTGACTTATTCAAAAAATCATTTTTATGATCCATTAAAATTGACCAATCAGTCTGAAAGTCAATGCCAGAGATCAACATGGTTCAATATGCATGTGTACCAAATTTGAGCTCACTTTCTCAGATACAAGTGGAGTTTTCGCAACTACAGACAGACATACATCTTATCGGTCTTTTATGGCGTGCATCTAAATTTCGACTACAATTAGCATGAAATTTAGGTATGTAGCATGTAGATATTTTTGAAGTTATGCTTTAACTTCAATATGCACTATTCAAATTATGAGCAAGAGCTGCATTTCTCTGAGTAGACATTCGTAGACAAGTTTTATGAACTGTGAGTTTTCTCTCTGAATGAATGAGCTATGAGCTTATGAATAAGTGAGATGGCACTGCAATTGTTCCCAAATTATCTATCAGACACATCTTTATTTCATGGCTTCAAACTCAAGATTTGGTGATGAATTGCAACATCATATTGTTTGGATAATATATAGTGAATACATTTTTTTCTTAAAACCCGAGAATGAAATCTTAAATACTACATTATTATAGACTCATCTACTTTCATTCCACTGCACTGCAGTCCCTATGAAAGGACTAATAAATTTAAGACTGTTGGGCCAGCTTCTTCTTTAGTGATTCTGGCATTTCCGCGGGTGGCGGTCTGGGCAGATTGAGAGCGACCTTTACGGCGTCATAAATGAACCACTGAGCAGCGGTCAAGGTACCAATCATAATGATCCTAGCTGTGAGTCCCTTCCATAATCCAGCGAACCCAAGCTGTCTCACAACGTCTCCTGCGCTGCTGCCCTTGGCTTGATTCAATTTGGAGACGACAGTGTCGGCTGGATGAGATACAATAGCACAGAACACACCAGCAATGTAACCAGCAGCAAAGGTGACCACCAATTGCTCGCCCTTGGTGCAATCAGCTCGTGGCTTGGGAACAACGTACCTATGAAAAAAAACAGTAAGATGAAATCAGCCCTGGTGTTGGTTGTTGATTAGAAACCGCAATTTTGTTCGTCTGTTGGCATTGTTTACTCACGCGTAGAGCAATTCGACAGTTCGCTCGAAACAAGCGAATTTCATCATGGTGTAGGGAATTTGACGCATCCACAATGGAACCAGTGATTTGTAAAATCCATTAATTCCCTCCTGTTGGTAGATGACGGGTGCTCCAGCCCTTAGCGTGCTAGCGAATCCAGGTTGTGTTTGAATACGCACCTGTAAAAATTCGCAAAAACGTATGAGTTCAATTGTTCCCTACAAACTTGCTTATTCTTATTTGCCTTTAATGAAAATCAAGTTTGCCTACCTTGACGGCTTCCATTGGGCTCAGGGCAATGTCAGCGAAAAACTCTGCAGAGGCGGAAGCAGCAAGGTACAACGACGTCCTCCACAGGTAAGCGTTCTCCTCTCCAATCATTCCTCCGTAGAGAATTTTGAAAACTTCATAGAACCCGAATTTGCACATACCCTAAAGTGGATTAATAGATCACCATTAACGCACGCCCCTTCAATGATGTCATGAATGCATCACCTAAGCCAACACTTGTGTAATTTTAAATGATATACATGCCTGCATTGAGTAGCCAATGAAGGTGGGTGCCCACCCCTTTGCAAGACCCCTACTTCCATCTTCTTTAATTGTGACCTAAACAAGATTAAAATTCATTATTTAAATGAAATTAAATACTTGAAACAAATTAAGTTGCTGATGCATCATGCTATTGTAATAATTGTATGTTTGCACCCGTACCTTGAAACCATTAATAATTGACTTATACTTGTCAGGGTTCACTTGGATACGGCACTTGACCAAATCCAACGGAACAACAGCAGTGTGAGTTACACCGCAAGACAAAGCGCCTCCCACGGCGCAGAGGCCGTAATATTTCAAGGACCCATACTCACAGGAATAACCGTCTGCGTGGATAAAGAAACTTTTCAAATTTTGTTTTTAACAGACAATTTAATCAAACAGTTAATAATTTAAAATATGTAAATACCAGCGGTGGCGGCTGCGGCAATACTTCTAGTTGGAACCAAAGTGGGCTTGGGAAGAGCTGGTTGCTCACTTCCGCTGCACTTTGCCGTTTGGAACGGGCTGAAGAATGGGTTGCTCTTGGCAATTTCTAGGAATCCTTTCATTGTGAGGACTGAAAAAAAGACAAAAGACACACCAAAATCTATTTAAATGTACGAAAACTGGACATTGTTTAGTCAAAGGACTATTTTGTCAAGTTTATCGAGCCAACCAGATAACTGACAACAAATAACATAATACCTATACATATACATATACTCGCCAGACTCTTTTACATCAGCCTTTTTCGCTTTTTCTGAAACATTTTTTGTTGCGAAAGAATACGTTTTCTACGCAGTATATATTCGTTTCGTTGTCTTTCATAAAGACAAGTGGTCACTGTAACATTTGCGTGCAAGAAAACTGCGGATATTGACTATAATCTCATTTGCAATACATAAAGGTGCTCTTCCTGTGCTTCTTTTTTATATGTTATGTTCAGAGTAATGTCAATCAATTCATTTTACTCAAATAAGGTAAGCTAGTAGTAAGTAAATGCACCAGGAATCACTTTTTTATAACTATTGGTGTGGAGGAGGCCATGGTCGTATCCATAAAGCTGCAGTATTAGTATACTCTGCCGACGTGTAGCCGGCATTATTCCGCTTAGCCCACTATATAAATTGTGTTACTTCCACAAAAGGAACAAAGATAATTATTTACTATTTCAGAGCAAATTTAAACGATTAATGTACCTCGAGTTAAGTTAAATGTAGTAAAGTTATATAAGCATTTTACCGGCTAAACAAGAAAAAAAAATGACGCAGGTAAAGACCAAGTTTCTTACAAACTGTTGTAAAGCTTTATCAAGCCTTTCTAAAAGAAAACCACAAAATATTGTCGGCTAAACTGATTTTTTATATGGAACAATATCAATAACCTATAAAATATAGTATATGCTTGGTGTAGAAATTTCTTGTGTATACACGCTTTTTGTTCAAAAATGGCTACAAGTATGCATAAAATAAAAGTTTTCCGTCACAGGCAATTAGTGATCGATGGGAGTGACTAGATGAGTTATATTTTTTAAGACAATGAAAAATCAATTAAAAAGATTTGTCTAATTAGATACTTGAATAATTGTAATAATGCAGCCCAAGTCTAGTTTAGAGGTGTAAGTATATTTTTTATCTAGTTTTGTGATTTTAAATACCTTGAAAAGGGCACTATGCACTCACAGATTTTTCTTTGTCCTGAGAAACAAAGTAATAAATGTTTTTCAGTTGCTAAAAATGTCCTTTAAAAGCCGATTTCCAATTTTAGGAGTAATCATGTGATGAGCGCATGCATACTAACTATATATATGAGCACATTTGAGTGTGTGCATACGCCTATTTAACTGCCTAATAAGATGTATGTATATACAAAAGAAAGAAATGTGGCCATAGCCTATTACCGAAACCACGTTCAATTCCTCTGATAATGTATGCACAAAAACGACTTTTAGCTAAACTAGATTCACACAGTTTTCAAAATGCACTGAATACAACCTCTCAAAATGGATAAAATAAATTTGAAAAATATTTTTATACAAATTTTACCTTAAAATACAATTTTTGCTGAAAAGTTACCGGAAAGCTATACAGATGAAATGGGCTTGTGTGACGAAACAGACAGACGAGATCTCACCTGCTCAAGATGGAGAACTGAAAAGGACGAGAATTGGGCATGAGAGTTGGTCTTGTACATGAAAAAATCCAAATGGAGAACAGCAGTATGTACACTCCTCTATATACGGTTATTATAACAGCAAAACTTTCCAATATATTATGGATGTACAGGCCCAGAGAAACCAGGTTAAAGTTTATGGATCTATATAGAACTCAGCAGCGTAAGTACTATTATATAACTGGCTGGTATATTCACTACTGAACAATATACTGACGTATTTGTGTGGAATAGATGGATACAATATAAGGCATTTATATATTCTATCGCTTGAGCCGGCTCTTGTATATTCCGAACGCAAGCACTCGACATGTTCCGACCCAACTTTGAAAAGAAAAAGGTTTATATAGACAAGATCCATTCTCCTGCAATGCACTACACTGAGCTTCTTCAAAATCATACATTTTCAATATCATTTTCATATCTGTATAGTTCTTTTGCACGTATACGTCATTCATGATGATCCTAATGTTTTTTATCAAATGTATTTTCATGTGCTGTGCTACACGGGTAAGGTCGTCCTTCCAATATATACTTTTGCCAATGCCAAAACCAAAACCGATATTATATATGTCGCTAAATGTACATGGCAAAGTTAATTTTTTCATGTCTCATCTGGTTTGTCTGTTTGGGTGCCTGACCCCCGCTATTCCATTGCATGTAAAAAATAATGTATTTTGAATGCTGACTATGAAATTTGAAAATGAAAACAAAACGCGTTCAAAGTTTTCAAAAATGACATTTGATTTCAAATTATTATAAATTATGATGGTCTTTTGATTAGTTTTATCCATTCCGATATGATTTATTGAATTTTGCCATTTTAAAGGGTAAAAATGAAAAGTCAGTACTATTTTTTCGAACTAAACTCGAAATAGTTTCCAAATGGAACCAAGAGCATGAGGAAGTTCAAGATGCCGTTTAAAAATCCTAGAGCAAATCTGCAAGCAGCGCTTATTTTTAACCTTAACATACTCATTTCTTCCATACACCGTTATAACTTTTCTATGTGATTTAGCCTGCACTTTTAGGGTAAATCTTGTGGCATTAAAATCAACCGCAATTAATTTTATGTATTTAACGAATAACAATTCTTTATAATCTTAGTTGGTCATAATCATGAGACAATAGTTATTTTATGCTAACGTCAATATAAGCGCGTAATAAATTAGAAAAAGTCAATATGCAAATATAATTTTTTTGCACACATTTATTTCATACTCAATTCTCTACACACTAATAAGTTGTCGATTGAATATCCTTTAGCTCAACTTCCCTCTCCAGGTACGATAACTGGTAATATGCAGTAAAAGCTAAAAAATAAAATAAGACGAGAGCATTATTGTTATTTATACAGCGAGCGACCCACTAGCAAAGTTGGAACACATGAATGGACTAAATCAGTGGGCTTGCTCATCATATCCCAGCAGCAGTTCAATTGAATTAAATCATAAGCGTAGTACAGTACACTAGTTTCGTTTTCGTACTCATGTATGGAATGTGTCGTATTCATAAATCCGTACACGCTAATCTGTGCGAGCAAACGACCAGAACACGGCACACATTTACCAAGCCGAAATGTTCCAAGTTCATCACATGAAGAGTTAATGAATTTTTCTTGCTTGTTGGAAATACATTGATTTGTCTGGCTGGACTCTATGCCTGGATGACGACATGCTTCCAAACAGCTGAAAAAGAAACGCTAACTTATCTTTAACATTTTCGGGGAGTGACGACGAGACAAGGAAACAGCAGCACAAAAATGAAAATTGCTCTGCTGCTCAATGAAACACACATTCTTTGCCATCATATTCAGCGCTACCACAAAACAGTCCGCATAAATTATGTCAATATGGAACCCCAAATAACAAACATTCCATAACTCAATTTATCCAGCTAAAACGTGCTTCTATTAGTTTAATTTTTACATGCATGTCTACATAAAAATAGCATTATTTTCTCCCTCCACATTTTGACCGTCAATCAAAAAAAAATTCTTCATCTTATCAAAAACCATTTCATTTACCAAATCATCTCATCGACCAATTTAACATTAAGTATACAAATCTTATTACATGAATTTGAGTGAATACTCACATAAAATCCAAGCACCATCTTATTCGGCTATCTTATCGTGAATACTCATTCATTCAATCTGCCTGTCTGTATAGTAGTAGTGAGTACTGTAAAAGCAAATGAATCATCATAATAATCATCATCGTCGTCGTCATCATATTATCATGCTTTGATTTTAAATTGAACACTTGTCGTCTTAACTTAAATATATTTTAGCAAAAGAACCCCAACTACTACTACTGCTAGGATAAGCAGTGTAGTGTAGCAAGAAAGCAAGTCAAGTGTACCATTTTTACTATCGTGTTGGCACTTAGTTTACGCTGTACTTTACATTTTGTTGCCACAACGTTACTACGGTATTTTCTTATTCTACCTTTTGCATTTCTGCCTTCTTTCTGATGTGATTCCTCTGAAAAAATGTACATTCTACGCAAAATACTACTACTAGTAGTGCCTGGTTGATTGTTGATATGTCTGCTGCTGCTGTTGACGATGACGACTTGAATTTACTACAAAGGCTTTTTATATATATGTGACGGCAACTTGAATGTTGAATGAATACTGTTAAATTTTGCAGGTAGCAGAGTTGGGTTTTACAACAACTTTGCCTTTTCACACAAAAAAGTGCAATGCATTGAATGAACAAAGCATGGAAGCATTGTGGAGATATCTGTTGAATACCGTCTGTTTAACATGACGTCAGATTCACAGGTCTTCGTGAGCACAAGTCAAATGTAACGCTGCTCTCGATTGGCTGCCGAAATTTAACTGAAAAGATGCTCAACCCTTTTCTCTCCCCCTAGCACCCTTCTTCTTCGATCCTTTCCTTGTCCTTTCCTAATAAAAGCACATAGAGAGAAAAACCATCATCATCATGACGAAGACGACAACGACGATGATGATGATCAGCCAGCACCATCATCCCAATTTACTATGCATTGTTGGCGTTCCATCATGTCATCAAGTTAAAACCTCTTGCATTTCTTTCATATAAAATGGATAAATATGCATTCCCCACCACAACAAGTTATCTATTTCTTTGCTCTTTTTCCGTCGTTCGTTCTTGGTAAATACGCCAAAAATCTGCTGGCTGTTATGTTTATGATGGTGATAAGTACAACTTTGTGTTTTTGTTGATGTTTTTTGCTGGTATGTCGGTCGTACCGTTTCTTTCTACGATATTTTTACTACAAGGTAACAAGGTAAATACACACACTGCATTTTACATGGAAATGATGAGATGACGATGGCATGAAAAAAAGCTAATGATCTCTCTGTCTGTATCTTTGAAAAACCAACGTTTATCAATCTGGTTTCCCCCTAATATTTTCCTTCTTATTTCCATTGCGTTCATCGTTATCTCCCAGTGTCCATTTAAAATGAAGACCGTGGTCGTGGAGATGTGCATTGCAGTCATAACATGATGAATGGAAGAGTTGAACATTTCCTTCAAGTAGGCATGACATAACATTTTGTATTTACTACTATATGGACAGCGAGATAAAAAGCTCAGTCACTTGCGCTTTTGGAGCAGAGCAGACAGCGTACATACTTTGTTCATCGTCGTGAACTTTCATTCAAACTGCAAACTGCAGCAAAACGGGAAATGCTTGCAAAACAGAGATGAAAGCAATGCTTGATGCAGTTCATAATGATGAACTTTCAAATGAATATGAATGAACTTCATATTTGCCATTCATTAATAATGCACAACCGACTAAAAATCAAGACCAAGTTCAGCTGCACAGGAAACAGGATTTTTTATTTATTTCAGAAATTAATACAGGTCATTGTATTTACAAAAAAACACAACTACTGACCATCTTCTCACCGCCACCGCCACCACCTCTAAAAAAAAGTTGAAGGTCTGAAAGCACGCTGCTGTGCTGCATAGCACATTTTTGCGGCTGCTGCGTTGCACTTTCTGCTGCTGGCTGGCTGGAGACTAGACGAGAGGTACGAGTGGACTCGTACGACGTACGAAGAACATGGCTTTAGGTTGCTTTAGGTTGCTGCTGTGGTGGGAAGCAGATGCACACGCATTTCACTAACTCCGTTTCTCGGTTCAATAAAAAGAAAGGTAAACAAACCACACAAATATCCCCGCTGAGTTCAGCCGTGTCGTGAACTTTACTCAAAAAATAAAGTTCATTCTTTCTTTTCGGTCATTTTTTTATTTACTCACTGAACGCAACCAAGTAAAGGTCAACACAGGTTCATCATCTACCCAGCAAGCTAGCCAAGGAACGGTAGGTAAAGAAAACGAACAAAAATTCGCTACCTGTGTTATTATCCAGTAGTTTAGTTGGTGTTGGTCTATTATTGAGTAGCCTTGACATAAAGTAGGAAATTCTTTCTAGTGAATCAGAAAGTAGTTGTGATTTGCAAAGTTGCGATTTACTAAATATTTTGATTTGTTAAATATTTTTTGGCTGGTGATTAATACAATTATTAAAATGATCAGGTACAGGGAAGTTAAGGGCCCTTGGACTCAAAAAAAGCAAAGCATTGTCAAAATGCTTCGTCCGCTGCCTTCCGCTGACGATTCTTCGGATTCAGGTAAAAAAATAATTATTATTTTTGTTTATTTTAATGACAATGATGAAACGATAAATTTTCCGAACTTAACAAAACTGTCAAGTTCAAGGTTTGTTTAAAAAATGTTTGTGGTTTGGGTCATGCTTGTAGCTTTGTTTAAAATATAAAAAATAGCTTATCGTAAGACAATTTCTAATGAAGCGGCTCTGCAATTACTTTAATTTAATAGATGGTGAGGATCAGCAGAAGATGAAGCAGATGATGAAGTACCACGCGGTTTCGTTTCTGATACTCGTTGGAATATTCCGAACAGGTAAATAATCTATGCGAACCTTTGCTAAAGTCAACTGTTGTCATTCAGTTAAGAGTATCATGAGACGTTTTCTTTTGGTAGATTAAAATTGTCACGATGCCAATCAATTGGTATTTAAAATTATTGGTAATTTATTTTGTTCCAAGCTTAATGGTTGCGGATAGAAATAGATTTGTTTTGTTTTACTTTTAACTGAATAACAGACGACTGATGACGCACGTGCATTAATAATCTTCTTCATTACAATCATTTATATAATTCTTCGTGGAATTAAAAATATTTTTTTGCTGATTTTCTAGCCAAAGTGGCGATGGAGAACATGGGGATACCACCTTTTAACTAGTCCATGATTGCCAGAGTTAGTCAGCGTCCATTGGTTATTTTTTCAAATCTACTAGCAAACTGTTATAAATGTTTTGTTTAAATTAATGTTAGCTTTTGAATCAACTAAACATTTTTGGTAAATATGTATATAATGTGGTGATCATTAGGGTGCTGGCAATGAAAGCAATAAAACGATTATTAAAAACACTTATATTGTGCGTACTGGGATAATTCTCATTTAAAGCACTTTCTTCTCGGTATTTTTACTTTCATTTTCCTCTAAATTTGTTTTGCATTTGCGTCATATATTTATGACATGAGCCAGTTAAGTATTAAGCCCATCTTTGAGTCAGAGTTATTCACTCACATTGCATAAGGCAACTTTTGTCGGAAGAAATGGGGAAAGGTTATTATTATTGGGTTAGTTTCATCAGGCTCGCGGGTCACAGTACCGTATAATGTATAAGGGTTGCAGGCTGGCATTACGTTGATGGTTAACTTTGGTAAGGGTCCCCCCTTTATCACCTAATTTACCCTCAACGTAATGCTGACTATTTACTGTTATTTTAGTCAGCATTACGTTGAGGGTAAAAAGTAATAAGGGTCCCCCTTATCAATTTTTATCAACCAAATTTTTAACTTCAGTTTTAGTTGGGTTTGGTTGCTAATGGGTAGGTTTACACTTTAGAGTATTCTATTAATAAATGCTATAGTTCTTTAAATACATATTTTATTTTAGTCAATTTCGATATTTTAGAGCGAGCGAAGCGAGGAGGTTCGGTTAGGTTAATAACCCCAGAAATAAGTGACGACCATTGCAGGCTTTAGAACTTGATCGGAAATGGTTTACACTCAACGTAGTGCTAATCGGGTTGCATTGATACTTCATATTTTAAGTATTTGCCAACAAAGGCAATAAAACTGGACAAGGTAGGGACGTTTCAAACTTTTCGATTTTGTTACAGAAAGCCGGTTGTTCGCTACACAGCTATTAGACCACATTGTTTTTATTTGGCTAGGCAGATGTTTTGTTTACATGCCTTATCAATTTTAATAGTCAACAACGCCGGTCCACTTCAAAAGTGTGCAGAAGTCGCTGGTTTTTGGAAAGTTGGATTGGAATACAAACGGATTTATGGTAGGCGTAGTAATATTATTAGCCGCAGTCCTTCATGGAAGTTCTGAATGAATAAAAAATATGCAAAGATGTGAGCTCTGAGCTGCAATGAAAATATGAAATTTCCAGAGGTAAATAGTGATGAAAACATGACGGACCGTAGTTTTGGTGCGAATGATAAAATAAACAGTGAACATCATGGCAGTTTCATAATATTTTGGTTTTAGGTACCGAGTCTTTTAATACAAAGGACTGATCATTCTTTCGTGTGATATAATAATCTATATCATACAATAAGAACTACCCCTATTTTTATTATTTTTAAGTTTATTTATCTCAGTGATAATGTTAGGCTTCCGAAGATACGAATACTCGACGACTCATTTTGGTAGGGCAGCACTTCAAGAAACACGACAGACGATGAATTACTTTGTGTACAGTGGCTCCTAGTTAGTTTAAAAACCTGTTCAGTGTTATTGCTACGACGACAAGTTATTTTTTGCTTACTAGAGAATCAAGATTAAAAGATGAAGATGTATTGGAGAAATCGATGGGTCGTTGTATTGATTAATATTCTCACGGTGTCAGTTTGTCATTTTGGCGACTGAAAATGCACTTTCCTCACTACGTTAAAAGTCTTCATTTTTCAGTTAAAAATTTAAACACTTCAAAGAAGCATTGTTGTAAACCACAGTTGCAAAACAACAAAAAAACATTTTTTAGTCTCTCTACACATATAGTTCCAACACTGATTTAACAATTGCTTTAAAAACCCACAATAATCACAATTTTTCATAATATATTATATTGCTGTCATGTGAAGAAACAATAAATAAATATAAAGGAGTTTGCGGTACGGTACACATTCATTTTTCACAATACACACAGTTTTCCTATCCCTCTCGGTCGAAGTGTTGATCTGCCCTCATTTTGATTTTTTTTTATAAATTAACTTAGTTTACTTAATAATAATAATTATAATTTTACTTTTTTATTAATAATATTTTTTTTACTATTATTTAGGTATAGAAATGCAAACCATTAACACTACATATATAATAAAAATAAGGGAGTCATCATCATCATCATATGTAACTATGTATCGTACAATATTAATATTTAATGCTAACTTAATAGTATTTATTACTATTATTCGAACGCCATTTGGACAACTAACTTGTCCGTTTTTTTGTATAGAAATAATTATTGAGATATATAGATATATACTATATAATATATTTTAACCATTATTAGGTGTATTTTGATCTTACATTGTAACAATGAAAAATTAAATAATTGCTCTGATGAACCATTTAGTGTTTAGAAAAAGAATAGTTTAATATACGCTGGTACTATCATAATAATAATAACAACGAGAGAAGTATCCTTGTCAAGAATACTTATTTTTATTTACACAACTACCACTACTACTGTTGTTAATGATGATGATAATAATAATAATGTAATTTAATAAGGATATTACCAAAAATGGTGACATGCATCATCTACCATTACTATAATCATCATAGTAATAATTAATAATGATAATGAATGATAACTACAAGAGTAATAATAACTAACAACTACCGAAAACTATCGCAACAGGGATACGCTGACTACTAACAAGTAGGTACAAAGATGACCACCTTTTCAAGTGATTAGTACTGTAATGATATTTACAATTTCATAATTTAAGATCAAGTATCTAAACTAATTCGGGTTGAATTAGTACACATAAATGTATAACAAAAAACAACTCAGACTTGCACAATTATTAAAACTATACACAAAAAGATACACATCAAACAATAATGATATTTTTTAATAATAATAGTAGTAAGAGATGCAGTTTTACTGTAGCGGTATATAGTAAATATTTGCGGCACTATTCATCCTCCCAAAGGTATTGCACAAAATGCTAGTTCTATAACTATCTATTATATACTAGATTAACGTACGCCATAAATAATGTCTTGAAACTTTGCATAAGTTCACGCAGTTCAACGTAATATAATATATAAATTTCATGGTTTATTAAGGGACATTTACAACAATTTTATACATTTTTTTGCTTCATAGAATAACACAATTATTATTAATAATAATTATAGTATTTTCCTGTTTTATTTTTCGTATATGACGCAGTTAAAACGCTAAATATTATATGTGTCACATGTGAGGACTTGAGGTGTGGTGCCATCGTGGTGACAGAGTTACTTTGTAAACCACATGGAATGTGGCTCCTGAACAGAGCTCTGGTTAAATGCCGATAATTTAATTGAAGTAGGTAGTAATTGTTGGTCGAGACACTCCCTCATTTTGTCCTAAGAATACTGCAAAACCTTAGTTATAGTTCCTTTCATATAATATATTATTATAGCTATGTATTTCCTTTTCCGAGATCACAAAGGCGAATTGCAGTTAATAAATGTCTGCACAAAGTATGTTTTAATATAAATAGCAAATTTTAACATAATATTATTTAGTATGATAATAATAATAATATTTAATAATGACAATACAATAATGATAATAATAATAGCAATAACAATTATAGCACTAATATTAAATATATATATACATAACACATGTGTACAAGATGACAAAGTGGTGGGCTTACTATAATTTCTAAACACTCTACACGGAAACTGTACATAATATATAACTACAGAATTATAACACTAACTAACAACTAAGGGATATCGCTATAGAGTTTCAAAGATTTAAATAGATCCGCGCGATGTAACTGGAAGTCATAACTGTAATAATAGTGTTAATTAATAACAACAAAGTCTGTTGTGATTCAGTGTAAGGCGTTTTACACTCTTACCGGTGAAAACGACGTTCCGTTGGTACAACAGTCACCAAAAACTCTAAACGGATTTCACAATCCAGTCGCTACCACTTTCATCTACATACGTATAACATTTCGTTTAACTATTCACATATAAACCTTTGTAAAACTAAACCTATTGAAGTCTTTGGCCAACTGGAGTTAATCGTTTATGCCATCACTCAGGGTGTCACAATTGTTCCACGTACTTTGTTAACTGTTCTTGTGCAGTGAGCACAGAGTCATCAGGAATTAGTTGGGGGGAAGAATGTAAAATGTCTAACTGAGGAGCAGCCGACCCGCCGGCTACCGGATGCGGACTATGCGAAGGCGTTGGGGGATGGTGCGGTCTTGGTGACGGTGTAGGCATTGCTCTTGGGGAAGCGCTTGGTCCTGAGACGGGTGTTGGAGGTCCCATCGGGGAAGAGACCGGGGCAGGTCTACCCGTAAATCTTTGCTGCTGTAGCTGAGACTGTAAAGTAGGGTTGCCTAATTGCGCACCCAACTGGTTAACACCTGGGTTCCCTAACTGTCCCATTGAGGATATTTGTGATGTGAGCTGAGGTTGAAGCGTTGGTCCACCACCGGAACCCATTTGACTTCCTACACCGGGGTTCATTGTACCGGAAATCTGAGCTAACTGCGGATTTCCAGCTCCTATTGGATTAGCACCCATTTGGTTGCCCTGCGAATACGCCAGGAATTGTTGATTTTGGGGAGCCTGAGCACCATTATTTCCCAACGTTTGCTGCTGTTGCTGCCTCATCATCATTTGCTGCTGTTGCTGTCGAATCCATTGTTGTTGTTGTTGCTGCTGCTGCTGCATCAGCAACTGGTTTTGTTGCTGTGGACTCTGTGGATGCTGCAGTCCATGCTGGTGATTCATTCCTACAGCTTGCTGGCCAATCGCACCTAAATTAATGAAATGCACAGAAAACAAGCCGTATAATATGTACCCTTTTAAGTGCAACATGTGCACATAGTTTTGTGACACAAGTTTTGCCCTCGAAATTTTTTGACGTGGCGAGAGAAGAGGGAGAGAGTTCAATATCTCTTTACTCATTGCGAAATTCATGAGAAGCCAATTTAAAAAAGGTCATACCTTGATGGATCATGTTGTGCTGTTGTTGTGGCTGCGATGACATGATCACTTGTTGACCAGGTTGCTGTGGAACAGGTTGACCAGGTTGTGATACGGGTTGTTGCGGCGCTCCTTGCTGTGGCTGTTGTTGTTGCTGCTGCTGCTGCGCTTGCTGTTGCCTATGCCTAATAAATGCAGTCATAAGCTGAGGGTTTGAACGCAGTACCTGTATCACACGCTGCTGTTGTTCTGGAGTTGCAGGTGCCCGTAGAGTTTGCAGCAATTGATGGATCAGTGACGGGCCTTGATCACCACCTTGACCGATTTGACCAGGTTGGCCAGCAACTGGTCTGATTTGTTGACCTCTCAGTGCCAAGTCTACGAGATTAAAAAAAACAAATACTTAATATAGAAGTCTAGTTTTAATTAAGACAAAATGTAAAATGAAAATAGAGATAGCCTTTGTTTACCTCCACTCAGTGGTTGTTGTTGGGGCTGCTGAGGAGGCTGTTGTTGTTGGGGAGGTTGCACTTGTTGAGGGGGCTGGTTGGGTTGAGGTTGCTGTTGTAACATAATATTAGGAGAACTAGCGATTTGTTGAGCATTATTGTTCACAGGCCTGGTGGGTTGCATCCCTGGATACCTCTGAATCTGATCCATGCCAGGTAAGCTCGGATGCCGCAGAGGTGCGGGGGGATTTGTAGCAGCTGGGACTCTCGGAGTTGGACTCATCTGTGGATGTGGTCCACGGAACTGACCAACAGGGGACATTACTCCACTTGGATTTTGAGGAATATGCTGATGCCCAGGGGCTGGATGAGTCTGTTGAGGTTGCTGCGGAGGTATCCCAGGTGCTATTGCTTGAGCTTGCTGTCGAGCAACTTCTTCTTGTACTTGCCTAGCAGCCTATTTAAAAGTTGAACAAAGAAGTATTAAACATGATTAAATTTATAAGAAAAATGAAATTGATTAATAAAAATTAGAGACACATGCTGCATGGAAGAAGGCGATTACATACCTGCAACGCTGCAAGTGGTGCGCCTGTGCCAGGTTTACCACCAACTCCAACAACTCCTAATTGTGTTGTCATAGGACTGCTAACCGACTGTAATATTAATAAAACGACAAAATGCAAGTTAGTAAGATGCCCAACTCTAATAATGATAATTGCAAGAATTATTAGAAGAAAAATTGAAGAATAAAAAGCTTTGCTGAAGAAGGTATAATAGCAAAACTGAAATTGTCCCCTGAACTATTTTATGACTCTTACGATCTTAAAAAACTATTATAATATACACAAAAGCTGTAAACGAGCAAACCAATTGGAAACCTGACAGACACCAGTTTATATTGAAATTCAAGTAGGTAGATGAGTACGTCGAATTCAACCAGCAGCAACTTGAGGTTATTTACATAATGACCTACTTTTAAATTCCGATGAAGTCAGTTCATCGTTCTCTGCCTCAATCGTGCTGCTACACACAGTGCGCTTAAATAATAAAAAATAGATCTTGTACGCGCTCACTTTCTCCAATTATTTGAAACCTACATTTATCTTTCCCAACTTGCACAGACACAATAATAATAGCTTCACTTAAAAAGGCAATTTACTAAAACTTGCCCATTAAAATAATAAGTTCTGAAGGTTATTCCAAAAAGTAAACTATTACTCAATAAAAATATTGTTTCATTTTTTATGTTCGACCATAAAATAGCGAATAACCTTCATTATAAATAGTCATAAGAGTCATAATATTCATAAGAATTATTATGAATTGTACCATAAGCATGAAAACGGCTTCCCATAATATTAAGGTTGAGAAAAAGTGAAGTTTTTGATAAAAATAATATTGTTTAAGGGGGAAACACATAGCAGCGATTCACGGTTCATCTACTAGTTACCAATGATGGAAATAAAAAGGTAAGCTAAAATACTTTTCTCGGTATCATTTACATTTTTTCCATCTCACCACTTTGAATGATACAAGCAAATTATGGTCCGTGAAACCACAACCGTTGTAAATACTTTGACAAAGGAATATTTTCTTATTTACATACGACAAAGTTCAACAGGAAAATCACCCTACATACCACAATGGTTTCACTTTAGTGCTCCCACTCTTTTAGAAGAAAGTGACGACGATAAATGCATGAAAACTTTATTAAAACAACGATAGATAGATGCACATACTAAATAAAAAGCGTTTTAGTTGGGGGCTCCAAAATCATAAGTAAGATGGAATAGGAAGCTGCTTGACAATATGGTCAAAGATGTTGATAGATCGTATAAACAAACTATTTAGCATGTCTATTCTATTGTCCTTTGTCAAACCGTTCCACAACAAGAAATCTTGGACTTGTCGTAAAATTCAAAACGCATAGAAAAGAACTGGGCGTCTAAAGTCTATGACGAAACCAGGTCGTATATGAGGATTTAGGAAACTATAATCCCATTTATCACACACACATTCTTATGCCATGATCTATGCTTATCATACTGATTAGTAGTAACAGAAAGTCTAAGCAGAAATATAAAGAAGCTCAATTTTTAACAGCTGCGCATGAACAGTTTTGTTGCATGAAATTAAATAAATTAGCCTACCGGAGGAACTCCTTGGCTCGGTCTCTGCTGAGCAGGTGTGCCTCCAGGTGATGGAGCGACTGGTGGAGGACCAGAGGCATTCCCCATTTGCATCATCACTTGCATTCTACGACGAAGCAGCTGATTTTGCTGGACACGTTGGTGCTGTTGCTGTTGTCGCAACTTTTGCTTTATGTTATGGCAGAACGGAACAGGACACTTTTGTTCTTGGCAGTGTTTGGCATGATAACAGCAAAGTGCAATAAGTTGTTTGCAGATTGGACATAACCCATTCGTCCTCCGTTTGCAGAGCTAAGGTGAACATTTAAAACATGAAAAAATACAATTAGTAACAGTCAGTTGAGTTCCCGAAATAAGTTCTTCTCTGTAATGACTGAAACTTACTTTTGCATGTCCAACAACGCGCTTCATCTTTTGACATGATGGAAGTCTGCAGTTGGCATCTCTGCATTGGCATGCGTGAACCAAGCTGTGGATACACCTTTGAATTGATAGCTTGCGAGCAACTGTGGGGTTTGACTTGTTTTGATCTCCGGGTGATGGGCTTGATCCATCGTCCAAATCGAAACCAAGTTTATCCATTTTGTGCGGGTGACCTGTCTGCTGGAAGCAGCCCACACAGAGGTCAAAGTCATCACAAACAGTACAGTGGTACCTAAAGAGTTACAAAAGACAGCATTTAGCACAGAATTCCACAAGTTACAGCTACAGTTTATTCATATCGTGAGCTCAGCGAGAATTATTATTAGTGAATTACATGGCACTGTACCTCGTTTCCACATGGTTCTTGCAGTTGTTACATGTGTAAACAAATCTATCTTGTCCTTGGTTATGTAATTCGTACAGCATGGACATTGTCGAGAATTTCGCCCTTCTGAGGGAGGAAAACTCGTAATGCTTGTCTCGCGCCAGCGTCAAAAATGCATCACGACCGTCCATCAAATCACAAGCAATAAACGGGTCCGGATCTTGAATACCCTGTAAACAGTTCAAATGGTAGTGTAAAGTGACAATTTCAACCAACTCATGCATGTTTTCTTGGCGAAGCACAAGTAAAAGTAAACTTACTGCTAATGACGCTGCAGACTGAGCCGAATGCAATCGGATGACAAAGAAGACTTCCTTGTGTTTCTCCATTGTGGCAAAGATCTTTGTCGAGAGATCATTTCCAGTCTGAGGAGCATTTGACTTTTTGTTGTTTTTCCGTTGATTGGCTTTAGACTTGTTGGATTTCTTTGCCTTCTTTTGACCCTTCTTCTTTCCATCCCCATTAACTTCAGACTCTTCCTGCAGATGGGAATAAGAAGCAAGAAAAAATTAAAGTCACCCAAGTTTACAAAGTCGGATCGTTTGAAACTTAAATCAGCAGATAAACTTACACTGCTAGCAGCAGCTGCTGCGGCCGCTGCTTCAGCTGCAGCCTCAGCCTGGCGACGTTTCTCCTCCTCTTCTTGATCTAGCTCTTTTATCGATTCTTCCAATACATTGGGCCAAAAATCACCTTCAAAGTAAGGCAGCTCTGCGGCCGACGACAAGTTATCCTCCATAGCTTGTTTCAAAATATCCTATAAAACGTTTTTATAAAAAAACATGAAATGAATTAAATGATTATTATAAGTAGTAGCAAAGACGGTTTCTTTTCGGCTTGATTTTTTTATACTAACCTTATAGTCAAGCACAATCCTTTCGATAATACCCTTATCTAGCATCTTTTTATACCATTCTTGTAATCTCTTCGGTTTAGGAATTTTCTGTTCTGGTGGATGGCAATGGAAAATATAGTCATCCCCTTCAGAAGGTGGACAAGCCCAAATGTGGGCCATAGTATACCCTAATTGTTTTGCATATTCTAAATATCCTAACAGAATTTCGTGATAGACAGCAGTTCGAAATTGTCTAGGCCTAAAAAAGTGTACAGAATCCAAGTAAGCTATGTACACGCGTCTAGTATTTGGAAGCGGACATTCGGAGCCGTACTCTTGAACGTGCATGCCAAAGAAGCATACATCAGTTCCGTCTATATCTTCAAATGCAAATAGTGCTTTTGCCCTGGAAACAACAAAACAATGATTGATAAATTATACAAAGATGCAGATGTGCACGACATCAAGAGTTTTTACATCTCAGAATCTAAGATTCAGATCATTGCAGCAGATTACATACCTGTATGGGAAGGTGTCATTCAGACTTCCTGTCTCAACGAATCGGTTCCTCATTCCGGGTTTTACTTCTACCACTTTTTCGGAAGAGGAAACTACACGAATGTACACTTCACCGGCGCCAGCTTCCTTCTTCTTCAAAAAGTTATTCACACGGGTTTCAATATAGGTTCCTAATTTTGTCGTCTGTAGACGTTTGGCCGTGAATTTATTTTCCTTCTTCTTCTGATTCTTTGCTTTCAGGCAATTTTCACAGGTAAATCTAGAGACACGATCAACAAGAAATAATTAGTACTTGCCTAATATAATAATAAAAGTGGAGGGCTATTAGCTACTTCATTCCACTTTCAAAGGTTTAGATAGGTACAAAGCATAATAATTTACCCCTGCGGCCATATCGTTTCCATATGAAGTACACAAATCTGGTGAAGCTTTCTACCGCAATCATTGCACTCAACAAAAGGCTCCAACTCCAAATGATCATTCTTCATCTCCACAAACTGGTCTTTTCGGATAGAACTGAAAGAGATCAACATTTTCCTAAAAATTACGTGGTGTGCCATTTTTATCATTTCTATACCATTTAATAAATAGTAGCACTCGGATACACTTACGCTTGTGAGGCAGTAGGGTCGTCTCCCAAATTGACAGTATCTCCAGGAATCTCGTTGAAGCATTTTTGACAGTATGTGTACCTAAATTAAATTTTAAAAAAATGGTTGATATAAAAGTAAGAAAAAAATACCAGGAAATAAGTTCTCTTCTCATTTATTTCCCTACCTGTTTTGGTAAGAGTAATATTTTGCATCTCTCTGAATTGTGCATAGTTGTTTTCCGTAACAACAAAGTGTTTGGGGATTGAAAGTATATTTCCGACCACAACAATAGCCTAGAGTCTGCATAACTGGATCGATTTCAGCTTCAAATACTTCAGAAAGCTATAAACAGATAAAATCATATTTCCCAACAATTACAACGCAAGCTTATTACTTAAGCAAAATAATACATTAATTTTGCATCAGGGTATCTTTTTACCAACTGAAGAAAACATGCGCATTAAATTTACCTTTGTGCAGTAACGGTAAACACGGGAAGTTTTCCGGTTGTACAACCACGCATTATCAAACATTAGCCACACATCATCCACATATTCCCAAGGATCGCTGTAGCTACCACTTTCTAGTTTTTTCTTAATCGTTGATAAGTCCATTGGTTTCTTAATTATATCAAAGTAGTCGGGAATTCCCAGTGCCTGCAATGAAACATGGATTGGCGTGGAATCAAATACGTGTTTATGAAAAGAAAAGGTTTTATATAAGGTTTAGGTCTTACTTGGGGGTCCACCGGTTGTTTAAATGGCAAAGACTCTGGGTCCTGTCGGAATAATTTCTCCAAAGTTGGCAGAAGAGATTGTTTCAACTCTTCCGGTTTAAACACTAGAAGAATATTATCACAAACATGCATTAGCGTCACCTCAATATTTTTTTTTATTTAACTTGCAATCTCAACAACGTGATGCATTAAACACTTACGGCACTTTTTCTTGTCCCCAGTCGAAGGAAGCGGAGCTGGTGACGACATAGAAGTGGATGCAAGTGAAGTTGTACTACTTGCAGGAGTTTTCGGAGGCTCAACCTTCACAGTAGTTGCTGTACTGCTGACACTAGCAGTTTCCATAGGCTCTGCTGTACTTGATGTTGACATGGGGCTGGTAGGTTCCTCTTTTATTTCCTCTGCAAAATGCAATGAAAGAACCATATATTTATAATCAGAACAAACGCGCAGAATAGGCATACACTTCCAGCATAGTAAATTGAGATTCACGTAGCAACTAGCAATTATGAACTTACTTTTGCAACCAGCAGGCGGATCAATCTGCATTGGTTGCGATTCCTCAACTTCTGTTTCTGACTCCATTTTCACGTCCCCATTCACCTCATGATTCGTCTCTACGGATTCACTGTTAACAGTAACCGGAATATTACTTACATCCGCTTTGATATCGCTACTATCAATATGACTGGTAATCTCAGAGACGGATGTCGGCGTTTGCTGAGGCAGCAAGTTATCGAATTCTCCGTTAAAAGAAATGCGCTTAGATGTTATTTGTTGTTGCTGTTGTTGAGATACTTGTTGCTGCTGCTGGGATGGCTGTTGTTGTTGTTGTTGTTGAGGGGTTTGCTGTTGCTGCTGGGTTGGCTGTTGTTGTTGTTGCTGCTGCTGCTGAGGAGTCGGAGGTTGAGTTATTCCAGGCACCGAAGGTGGTTGCTTTGGAACATCAAATGGTTGCTGAGTCGAAGCTGGTGGAACCTGTTGTGGCTGCTGCTGTTGCTGCTGGGACTGTTGTTGTTGTTGTTGCTGTTGAAATATATTGTTTGGAAACTGCTGATTGGCAGGTGTGTGACCAGTAGTCGTTAAAATATTGCTACTAGGAGAAGGCTGGCCTGGCTGGGGTTGAGACATATTATTACCGGAGGACTGAAGTTGCACAGGTGAAGCTAACGACACTGGAGGTCCCGACATGGGTAGTCGGTTTGGTATACTAGGTGCTTGAGGTCGTGGAGAAGGTTGAGGAAGAGATTGATTACTGTTAATAGTTGGCTGCCTGGTTAATCCTTGGTTTGTGTTGGGCACATTGGGTCTCAATGCTGACAACGTTGGTTGAGTTGTTGATTGTGGAGGTTGTACCGGTTGGGGTTGAGTTGGAGCCTGCGTTGGCGGTTGTTGGGGTTGCTGCTGTTGAGCCAGTGCTTGTGCTTGCTGTTCCTTCCTTCGTTGACGTTTCTCGTCAAGCTCCTTCTGGATTTTGTAAATTTTTTCTGCCAAAAGATGGTAGTACTCTGACCGGGAATTCGCCGTCTCGTACATGTCCCCTTCTACCTTTTTAGCGTACGCCACAAGGTTACACATTCTTCTGTCAAGCATTGTTTGTGGATCTGGCGAAGGAAAGATGGCTTGAACTCTGCGATGAAAAAATAAATTCAGTGTGCATTGATTAATAGTAATAAAATTACAGGCAAAATTATCTGATCTGATAGCATAATTGCATTTAAGCAGGCAAATATTCCATTAGAACAAGTCGAAAACTGTACTTACAATTTATGTACGAGATGGTTTCTGAGATCCGGACTTATGGATTGATGCCACTCTTTAGTGCTCTGTACCGTGGATGCAGTAATTCCTGGAGTACTGGTTGGAGGTTGGGCACCAGTTTGGTCAAGTCCCAAAACGGCATTAGGGTTGCCACCACCGGGAAACAAAGGGGAGGGAGCACTACCGTCTGTTAGTGATTGGGGCTGAGGTGATGCAGAAGGAAGTCTTGGTGATGCAGCTGACGGTGGCACAGGTTGTTGTTGTTGATTTTGTGCAGACACCGGTGGCACTGGAAGCCGTTGTTGAGGAGGTGGTGGTCTGATAGGTGGGGTACTCGTAGGGATCCCACCCATGGGTGGACATGTGATACCAAGACCTTCACAAGCCCGTCTTACCTCTAGTGGAGGTGGAGGAGTGGCGGCCGGCGGGTTTGGCGGAGGAGGTTGACTCCCCATAGGAGCTTGGTTGGGCTGACTTGCGTTTACACGATTCCTATCGCGTTTGAGCGGTAAACACACCTCGCAATCATTTCTTGTACAGTGCTTCCAATGTGATATGATTTGCCTCGACGAGGAACAATGAGTAACTGTACAGTTCTTTCCAGCTTGGCAGTGTGTCATATGAGTAAGGACATTCTTCATAGTTCGACAGTGCGGCAATGAACACTGGAAATGAAAACCAGACGTTAGTATTACTACTACCTACTCACTATATCTGAATTCAATCAAAATGCGTTTTTATAGTTATCGACTTACGTTATTCTGAGGATTTTCACCGTTAGGTGCTAGACTTTCGCGACGCTGGCATTTGTGAGCGTGCAAAAGAAGCACTAGCTGTTGTTGGATTAACCTTCGTTTCTCAGGGTCCGCTGTTGCCGCTGGAGGGGGTGGAGGTTGACCAGGTTGGCCGGGTTGCTGGGACACCGATACTTGTCCTTGAACAGGCTGCGCAATGACCTGATTTTGATTCGCAACACCAGGCTGAGACATTGGTCCACCGTTGTTGACAGTGGTTACCAGGCTAACGTTGCTAATCGTTGAAGGCGCGTTACCCATGGTGTTAGCAATGGAAGAAACTAACGGTGGTGCAACCACTCCACTTAGTTGAGAAGGTTGTGATTGCGCTACAGGCATTGCGGATGAAACAACAACGTTTGGTGGAGGGTTTGGGTTAATAAAATCGTCGTTAGCTGGGTAACGGGGTGGTGGCTGCATAGGCGTTGGATTCATTCCAGGTTGTAGCATTCGTATTTGCGTTGGACCACCCGGGGTATTATTAAAAGTATACGAAGAGTTGATTCCTGGCATGCCCTGTGCCTAGTAATAGAAAGCAATAGTTCAGAAAATTAATATCTAATTATTGTCAATCGGTTCGAATTTCAACCAGTCTACAAGAAAATTTAACTTCAATTTACTTAAAAACAACAAACAATACACTTGCACTTGGTTTCAACTGCCGCTCAATTTTGAAATTTTACAAAATAAGAAGCAAAGCTGACAAGCGCGTTTTGTAAAGTGGATTGTGTAATTCTTATTAAATAATTTGTGACTTTGATTTCAAATACTTTTGGTATCACATCTGACTGAATACGTAAAGAAAGCTTATGTGTGTGACTGAGTGTGTAAAGTACACTCCACACACTCACAAAGACGGAAAGGTTCACACTCTCTATTTGTAGTTGCATTAGTGCATTTTCTTACCTGACCAACCGGATGTCTTTGTTGAGGAACCATAGTTGGTGCCATTCCACCTGGCTGCTGATTTCGGATGCCTCTCTGCATAAGAGGACCGTTCGGAACCATTTTTCCCATCAACAAATTGTTGTTCATTACTGGTTGCTGCTTGTTGATAATGACATTTTTGGCTTGGCCAGACATCATCATTCCCTACAAACAAGGTTAAAACATTACAAAATTCGAATATGAGCACCAAACAATAACTTCACACTTGTACTTCTTGACGACACATAAATGACGAAACTGCACTTCAGTTCATACCTGAATTATCTGATGTGGATGGGATTGCGCTTCCCCATTTTGCATGGGGAACTTTGGTGGAGCTTGCACATTGGTTACCGGCTGCCCAGCATTGATAAGTATTGTATTTTGAGTGTTTTGTGGGTTTGTCGACGGAGCAACCGATGTTGTTACACTTTCCAAATTCGGCCATGATGAAGACGGTAAAAATTCTAATTCATCGGGAAGATGACTTTCCAAGTCTAGCGCAGTCCGTTCGAAACAAGCCTACATAAGCAGAAAAATGAAAACAAATATTAGAAAATGCTTATCAATGCATAATTCATTTCTACTTCCGTATTCTCTAGTATTTGCGTAGCAAAAGTAAAGTTTCGAATTAGTAAATGATAAAGTTCTATAAATCTATAGTTTCCACATAACAACACTCCATTAAATACTACCTAAGGCTGGTTGGGTAACGGGAAGGGTTTCTCCCTCCGAAGTGGACACTTGCGAATTATTATGAGAAATCTTGAGGCGCTTTCGTGGATTAGTACGCGGAACTTGCTCTACAGAAGATTCATTCACCAACAAGCTCGCAGTGTCAGATACCTTGTATCTCCAAACATTTCTCGGTGGAACGGAATTAGAAGTACTTGCGTCTTCGACAACGTTAACAAAGCTACTTGTCAACGGATTTTCATCTACACGTTGAGCCTTGTTTCCACAGATTCTGTACCTCCAAATATTTCCAGACGGAGGAGGAGAATTTCCGTCACCCATGATATTAATGTATGTGCTCCTCTGCTGATTATTCATTACGATAATTATTAATTACTAGCTATACAATAACTTTACGATTTTTATCGACTAACAAACAACTGGTAATAAACTGCTAATCCTAGTTTTACTAACGCCACTAACTAACTACCTAAATAACTAGTGTTGTTTGCCGCTAAAGGCTTGTTAATGACGCAATTCCAGTTTTACTCGAATGACTTCAATGAGTTCGTTAGAATTTAGCCCTTCAAGCTTAACAAGCAACTACAAAAATTCAAAATAGTATTTTTTCCCGATTTTCAACGGTAATTAATTAGCTAAAAGTCTTTTTAACAAAACAATTAAACTGAGTAACAACAGTACTAATTTTTAAAAGTTTGCAATCAAAAGTTCTTTTTAAAAGAAGAAGAACAGTAATTCTGCTGAATTTTTTTAGACAACTTCAACCACTACTACAACTTTGCTGCTGCAGTGAGCGCCGGACGTGAAAGACCAAAATTGCTTTTGAGAATTGGAATTTCAGTCCACGTGTGAGCGCCCTTTTAATTACCGCCCGTCAGACGTCAAGCATAGTGAATGTGCTTCTATATTTTTTGCAAAAAAAAAAGCAAAAAAAGTGCATGCCGCCATCACCGCCCAAAATTGAGTGCGCCTACAAAAGAATTGCACTACTGACACACAGTAGCTCAGTAGTGCAAGTGCAAAAAAATAAAAAAAATGTTTGAACTCTAAACAGAAATGACAGTTTTTCAAGTGCCAAAATCTTTTTTTAGCAAAATTGTCGCGGTAAAACATAGCAGCTTCTTAGATCAACCATTTCTTCTGCCTTTGATGATAGTAGTCTAATGATGGTTCATCTACCTATCTCCATTTCATCAAGTCTACAACTTTCAACATACGACAACAAATAGGCAATTCTGAAAATCAACATAATTTCTGATGGCGGTGGTGGTATTGCTGGCTACAATGGCGGCACTGACGATAATTTCGAATTTGATGATAGTCTCTACAGCTGGAGGATGATGGTAAAACATGGTAATGAACCAAACTGATTGAGAATTGATAGTGAACTTTGAGAAAAGAAGTAGATTCAAGTGGTCCGGCGGCAGAGCCATTTAGCGTTTTTTTTGCAAATTTGCAAAAGTCATTCAACTGCAATGCAGTTTGTTGTTGTTGTTATCTTCATTTTTTTCTCAAGTGTCAACAAAGACTTGAAAGTTTTAATTTTCAGAATATTTTTTTAAGGCTGAATAATAGTTCAAGTGTACTTATTATTAGCAACTACTAAAGGAGAGCATGGATGTGGACACTGGTCTATTTATAATTATCACTTTCTCTGTTACGCTGATCTTTAAATTAGCACAGGGAGATGGGTTAGGAACGTTTTTGATGGTGGTTACATTCTTTTACGGTGTGGTAGCTTTTCTTGGATTAATGACGATGCTTTTGATTGCGCCGTATATAACTTTTTAATTTAAAAAAGTGACTATAATTGAGAACCTTGTTTATAGTTTTGGAAGTAGTTTTTGTGATAATTATTATTGTGGGTGGATGAAAGTTAATAATTTTAAAACATTGAATTTCGGAAAGTTTAAAAAATAATTGTATTATTATGATGCACCTAGTTTTTAGGTATTAATTTGGTAAGTTGTTCATTTGTTACAAGTGCGTAGTTTCATTGGCGCTTTCTGTTAGTAGCTTTTATTGTTGATGACTTTGAATTAGTTTGGAGGACAGGTGTAAATATATTCAATGAATTTATATCTCTTTCGCTGTATTTCAATTTTAAAATGAACTTAAATACAGTCCATTTGTTATTTAAATTTCAATTTCGCTGACAGTAGTAGTAGTAGCAGTAGGTAATTTCCTAATTTAAGAAAAGCTTTCAAGCCATTACACTTTTTCGGGTGGTAACGAAACGTTTGTACTCTCGTAAAGATTTGTTTTTATTACATTTTTATTTGCTCTTGCTCTAGAAATTTATTTTCACGACCAGAGCCAGATTGAAAAGTTTTGAAGCAGCGTGTGGAGCCTTTCTATCTATCTTAACTGAAAATTATATCCTGAACGCAATTAAATTGAAATTGCACTTGTTTTAATTGGTTAAAGTGGTGGTGCGCAAGCCCATATTTTCAAGGTTCTATTTTATGTCCACGTGATAAATTAAAATTACTAATCCAAAGTTCAGGTAGATTACAGCGCGAGACAAAGATTAAAAAGGAAGAATTCGTATCACTGGTAATATTTTTGAAACACATTGAATTCCTACTACCAGGTCCTAAGATTTACGTGACAGGTGGCTGACTCAATACGATGGAATAGTTCATACCTCTAAATATTTGAGAAAACAAAGTAGAAATGAAAATTGCATTTGAAAGAGAAATATTTGAGTAATTTGTATACCTTGGTTATCAGTTGGGGAAGTTAGAGGGTCATTAAGTCTGGGCCGCTTGTTAGGCGGCCCTTCTATCTGATCTGCCATCCTCACTTCATATTCCTTGTTCCGTTCCCGTGCTCATTCGTTAGTTTCGATTTTAAAAAAAGGTCGACAAGTTGCTGTTTTCTTCTTGTGTTTCACGCCGATGACTTATTCGCAGTTGGAATTGGGTAATTTAAATGATATTCAAGTAAAGGCAATTAAAGTCTTTTTATTATATTGTTATAAATGCTATTTTTTATTTATTTTTTTAAACGCAGTAACTCTATCCGAAGCACTATTGTAGAGAAGTGACGTTATTTTCCACATGTATATTAAGTATAGATTTATTTTGATGCATTTTTAATTAAATTATTAATTTTTCAACACTTATTATACTTGTGTTATAGTTCTACGCGAGTTTTTTGTCCGGGGATACTTAATAACTGCACCCCTTTTCTTCAGAAACGGTTGAAATCGAACTAAACGGACTCCTTCATTGACTCCAAGCATTATCCAACAGTGTAAATGGTAAATAATTTCAACACGCTAAAAAGTGTTTTTATTGTGTGTTTACAAATCTTCGAGTCTCAAAGTGGGTTCTCGTTGTTGTTTATCAGTGCTTTTTCTTCAGTCAAGACAAAAGTGACGTCCAAGGGAACACTTTGCCTTTCCATCTCAGTGGAGGAATTTCTCACTACAGGTGAACGTAGTTAAAAAAAAGTAACAATTACACCAGGAAAACTTAACGAAACAACAATTTTGGATGAATCTTCATCAGTTCACCATTCCAGTTGCAAGTTATTCTAAACCGAGAGACACGACTAATGCTATCACAACTACCAAACTACAACAACAACTACACAACAGAAAAGTAACGTAACGTAGCACAATGTAAGGTGTATAATATGATGTATTTGTAGTTTTGCTTCTCTCTTATATGAGCTGTTTATAAAGTAGACTCTGAGCTTGGTTGGAATATTATAGTGTAAATGTACACAAAAAATTTTTGTTTCAGAGGGGCCAAGGGAAAATTGGATTTTTCAACTACTTTTTTCCAATTATGCCTACCACGAGAGGTCAACAAATTCACCTGGAGGAAAAGTAATTAATTTACTAATGCACTGATGTCATTACGTCGACAAAGTACCGGAGAATGTTTTGAAAATGCTAGTTAATTTTTTGAAATCCTCTCAGGTTGTCTGACTTCTGTGGCCCGAAAAACCAAAATGGCGTTTCACGTAACGAACCTACAGCCGTTGTGTAAAGCGTTGGCATTGGTAGCTCAGAATAGCTCCACCTCTGGTTGGGCTACTGTTGGGGATTTGTTGTTGGGGAACACGTGCCCACGCTTGGTTGTAACACCTCTCAAATCCAAGCTGTGTTTTCCTCTAGCTCACTCGCAATACTGGCTATGTATCCCATCTCAAAAAATCTCAACTTTTATCCAAGTTAACTGCTCTGCTTGTGTAAGTAAACTGCAATATATAACCTGCAAGGATGATGTTATTATGATGACTGAGGTGAACTGATCGTGGTAAGCTTATGATGATGTTGTTGCTGCTGCTTTCCTTCATTCTGGGCTTGAGCGCTCCAAAACTTGAAGATATACTGCTTAAACATTAATGTACGTAGTAGTAGCAGCAACAGCAGTACCAGTAGTAGTACTAGTGCTGGTAATAAAAAAGAAGAGGAATAATCATTTTAAATGTTTCTTTTTCTTCCAAGTGTAGAGAAACAAGAACGAAAATGATTATTATTATGTAGACGGCAGAGCCCATACATGATACACCTCAGCAGTAGCAGTAGCAGCAGTACGTAGTAGTAGCAGCAGCAGCAAGAAATAAACACGATATGAAGATCGCCAAAAAACCATGATATCTCAACAGACCCAAACGAATCTTTCAGTTTTTCAACTTTACTACAAACAAACTACAATAATATGCGTCGCTATGTGAAAAAGCTGTTTACACCTAAGTTTTATATCGTATGTGTGTATAATATTGTAAGTCACCATTGTTGTTGTTGCTGCTGCATTGCAATGCAATGATAATACAAGTATTTTTTTACTTTTGAACCTCAGCCTCTCTTCTTCACAAAAATAAAAATAATAATACACTGTGCGTGTCTTTTTTCTATGCACTCGGGTAATACATGACCATGTTATTTTTACGTCCTTTCCGAACAATAATATTCTCTCAGAGTGTATCTGTATAAGGAAGAAAGGGTAGCTTTGTTGGCACAACTGAAGCACCACATATTCCTTCTTATTCTACACAACAAAGCTTGGGGAAGGACTAAGGACCAAAGCCGTTTCAATCTTTTTAAGCCTCTTCTCCCTTTTCTCATAATAACATCTTTTGCCCGTAAGTTGACGATGCTATTTGGATGGATGGACGTTCTCAAACGCTTAAACTGATGTTGCTTTTGCTACTTTACTGTTTTATACTGCTGCTGCTATTGGTACTACTACTACTACTTCTCGTACTACTACTCTGTCTTATGGTGCGTCTGCCTGATGATGATGATGATAATAATAATAATAATGTGATATGGATTTTGCTATTCTCTCTGTACATCATCGACTAGAAAGCGGATCCATATGAAAGTTCATGTTTAGTTTTTCTTACTAATAATATTAAATAGCTATTTCTTCGGGGTTGAATTCAAACCCAAGTATTATTAATGTTTTTATGTCAATGTTTAACATATTTTTTTAACTTTAAAACTAACGCTTAAAGGTATTTCGATGTATTGATTCTGTTTCTAAGACATTTTTAAACTTAAAAAAAGTATGAACCAGCAGTCAGCAAAAATGATGTTTTAATCTTAAACTTGTAGTATTTATCTTTTGATGTACAAAATTAATTAGAGTTCAATAACTCATAGATTTTTATCCAATCATTTCTTGCATGCTATTATTTTTTACCATCATCTGTTTGACACGTCTGCTAATAGTTTAATCTTGGTTTTTTATACATCGTCGTCATGATTTACTTACTTCACAGAGTGGAGAAATCAGATGTGATGATGAATCCGTGTTTTTTGGTATTGTTGTATGACAACAAAACAGAGACAAGGGATGAATATCATCATTGAATGGTTACATTTTCTTGTTGATACCACTGCTAATATGCATGATCTGTTGAAGAGTGTATAAAATGAAACCAAATATGGCCTCATGACAGTATTTTTTGCTACTTAAACATAATTGTTCGGAATTTGTACATTTATAATAATAATTGTAATAGTAAGTTACTATTAGTAACAATGTTTTGATCAGCTGATGACGATGTAAGCGTTTGGTATGATTAATATTGGCCCATGGGCTTAAAAAACGCTGTATGACTTGTATTGTTACCATAATAAATTTGACGAAAAGTATTACCTGTACGTACTGTATGAGATTCGGATGCTGTGTTGTTCTTATTGCCATCATCTGTGTACTGCTGAATAAACATAATTTGATAAAGATGCTGCTGCTGATGATGATGATGCAATAAATGTATGTATGAATGAATGAATCACTGGCACTGGAATTTCCAAGTACATACAATGAATTTTATTTTATTTGAAAAAGATGATTGCGATCTATTAACAGCAATAATAACAGTAAATGTAAGGTATGATATACAGCTAATGGCGACACTACACACTGCATTAAAAGAACTAGGCCGTAAGTAAGTAACAAATAATTATTATAAATGATGTCAACGTTGCAAGTTAACATTTTACACATGTCCTTATCATTTTACGAGAGATTTTTTCATGAAATTTCATGAAACCACATGAAGCTAAAACGAATAGCAAAAATTGTACAACAGTTAGTCATCAGTGAATATATAAGTAACTACTACTACATTCGAGAGTTGCCGAATATTAACTGGTTTAACAATTATACCTAGCAGATCAAAAATGAAGGCTATCACAACTCACAAGAACGAAAATCATTAACGACCTGTATGTAGGTACAAAGATTCTACTTGTCACAACAATCGTTTTTTCAAGACCAATAATAAAGTGTTGTTGGATTGGTCGTCAAATCATACTCATACAAATTATAAATTATATAAATATTTTAAATATACCATTTCAAAAATTACGTAAAAGCAACGGTAACACAAGTTACAGTCTTAGAAAGAATTATCTGCTGAAGAACAACAAACTTATACAGTTAAATGCAGTACTATAGCAGCAAACTCCGCGATTCGGCGTACATGAAACTGTTTGCACTGGATTATTAGTTTTAACAGAATTACTGGTTGAATTAGTATTTTCTAACAAATATTACCAAGGAAACAATGAATGCTTCCCTAAATCATAATAAAAATTCATAAAAAACATGTGCTTACACAATAAATGTATAATAATAATTTGATAGTTAATACGTATAAATTAAATGAATGACAAAAATCATCAAAAATCATGGGCAGAAACTGCATTTTTTAACAGACATTACTACCTTCAAAACTAGAACTACATGCTACAACTACAAACTACAACTACTTATTTATGTATAATATATTTTCTTTATATGTTATTATAGTTTATAGGTAATATACGGTTTCTCGAGTTTCGTCATTTTCCTCTTCTACATTCTTAATCACAGGAATCGAGCTTCACATCATTGCATGAAAATAAACTCCTGAAATATTACTTCAACAACAATGCAAACCAGCAAGCACTTGCATCGCATGCAGCACTAAAGATGCAGATGGTGATTCACATTATATTGCAGAAAATGTACTTTAAAACGTTTTGTTACCAATAATAGTACATGATATTTTATAAGATTATATAGTAATAATAATAATTTTTAAAAAATCAGCAAACATGCTTAAATCTTTACTTCCGAATCGATGGAAAATTGCGAGTGTTTCTAAGTTCGTAGTGTTTTCATTATTCATTTCAAATCTCCTCAACGTCATCAATCAAACACTTTTTCGTAATGTATTGGCCATTAGTTCCAGATTCCATTCCAGTTTTGTCGATTGCCATTAATGGCCGCATTGCAGTCCGTAAACTCAAATATAACTTGGGAAACAGGATTTCCTGTTGCGCCAGTAATTGCTTGACTCTATGTCGTTCAGTTGGTGCGTCAAAACAAGCCGGGCAATTTTCCGGGATTATTGGAAGACCTCTGCTTTCCGCGAAATCTCGCAGTGACTTCTCACGTACGTAAGCAAAGGGACGAATCACACGCAAATCTCCTTCTCTGTAAAATAAAGTAAAAGTGTGCACATTAGCAAGGTTATTATTACTCGCGCACTTAGTGTATTATAGTTTCAAAATGACCAAGTATCTCTGCACATGATCAAAATAAAAATAATAAATCTACTTACTTGACTGTGTATGACGCTTTCATGGTTCTCATAAGCCCGTTGTGGAAAACTGACATGAAGAAACTTTCTGCTAGGTCATCAAGATGTTGACCTGTCAATAAAAAAATAATCCAGTTATTAATAATTGTCTTAGGCATGAATAAAAAGTGACAAGCATCAAGTCAAGTTAATATTTAAAGCAAAGTAATTATGAACTACTATATGTTACCAAGTGCAAGCACGTTATATCCATTTCTTCTCGCGCAGGCATAAATACGTCCACGCTTCATGCGGCTACAGAAGCTGCAAATTGATGTGACATTTTCTGGTCCTTTTTCCATGGCAGTTGGCATAATTTCTTGCTCTTCAAAAAAGTACGGAACTCCCAACGACTCCAAGTAAGGGATCAAGGGCCGTGGATCGTATCCACTGTGCTTCGGATCCACAGTAGTAGCTCCAAAAGTAAATGACACGCCACCCTTTGCCATGATGAACTGCAACTGTTTCATCATGTGTAACAAAGACAGCGAATCCTTTCCCCCACTGAGACAAACAAGTATCTAGAATGAAAATGGTCAATGTCATCATTTCCACACAACTTTTAAATAAAATTCTGCAAAACAGAACTACGCAATAAAATTAGTCACATACCTTGTCCCCATCTTTAATCATGGAATATTCCTTGATAGCCTAAAAAATACAAAGTAATTTAGACAAATTGTCTCATTTGTGCGCTATTCTATGAATATTAGATACTAAAATACACGTTAAAAGCTTACACTTAAAGTTGGTTTCAAAATATTTTTCGAAGGACAATGCCACTTGACTGGACGTTTATTAACTTCCACAACTTTTTCCTGATTTTCGTCATTTCGTGGTGTAGTGCAGCAAGCATCTTTACAGCTATTCCTTTTCTTATTATTAGTAGTCACTGTAGATTCAGGTTTTATATCCGACGCAGAACTAGGATTGGAGATTAGAGAACTATCGTCGTTGGAGTCAGACTTTTCCCCATTACCATGATTCAAATGGCCGGTTTCAACTTGGGCTGATTCAGAACGCTTAAGACGAATGGCATGTCCACTTAAAGTGCGTGCTCTCTTTTTCAAAGCTTCAACCTTTTTGTCCTTTGACGTAAAGCTATTGGCTCGTTCTCGAACGGCATCCGGATCCATCCCTTGCTCAACTTGAGAAATTACTCCACGTAGTTCAGACTTTAATTCATTGGCAATCTCATTGGTTACTCGTCTCATTGCATTTTTGACAAGCTCATTCTCAATGCTGTTTGCGTTTGCAGAGTGAGTTGGACTGGAGAGACAAGGTGTTGACTGTGATCCAACTGAATTGACACTTATTGTATTGATTGAAGTAATCTGATTTGTCAACGGCAAAGGAGACAGTGCGGGAGGCGGCTGTTGTTGTGTGTGAACTTGTTCCATGATGACAGAGTTCGCATGTTGGTTAACATTGTAGGAAGGCACGGGACTGGGGGTCATCACTGGACTGCACATATTTACCCATTCGTTGTTGTTGTTTGTGACCATTCCTTCCTGTCCCGGGTTGACTGCATAGTTTTGACATGCTGGGCTAGCAGAAAATGGAAAGCTAGATGATGCGTCAAACGACTGCTGTTGAGACCAATTTGAGTTAGTCTGTGCATACTGTTGTGCGCACTGATTTGTAATCACGGCTGCTGGAGTATTTGGCGGATTGGAATATTGATTCATTGGATAACTGAAGGAAAATTGAGTTGAAGTGTCAGCATACCCATTGAAACCATTGTTGCATGGCAGCGAATTTGATGGCTGAACGTTAGTAGAGATCATGTATCCCGGGACTTGATAATTCTGCTGAACCTGTACGCAAGGAGCGTATTGCTGCTGATCAATGCTATTGTGTCGACTCAATCCGTCTTGGGCAAAGGTATCTTGGCTCAGACTTGATGTAGACTCAGTTCTTGAATATACGTAACTATTACCATTTGGCAAGCCATTCCCCACAACAACACAAGGCTCCGAGGAGGTCAAATCATGGACGCCATTTACGATTGGTGGCGCAGGAGTGGTTTGCACTCCATCAGACATGGTGGATGATCCACTGATAGAGTCGCTAGCGTGCAAAGTCTTGTCGACGCTTGATGGGGCAGAAGTAAAACAAATAGATGGCCCAGTTACTGTTGTTCCCTCGGCCATTAACATCTCAGGGTCACTATCGTTTTCATTACTGGAGTAGTACAGGTCATTAATATTACTATGGAAGCTTTCATCAGACTTTTGAATACATTTTGCCGGACTGGCGGCATCTCCGTCCCCCCAAGGTGATTGAATTAATTGGTATGGTACAGAGCTCGGATAAAATTTTGTCACTGAAGACAGACGTTCCTCATCTACCGAGTACGGCTTTACACGGAATGGTTTTGGCGACTTAATGGAAATAGGTTTTGTATTCGAGTGAAATGAGTTCATAATTTCCAAAGCTTCGGAAGGTAACATAAACCACTTCAGTCGTGTTGAAGCTTGATTAAACATTAAAGACTGATCAGGAAGAGTTCTGCGCTTGCATAACTAGAACCAAAAAAATATTTCAAACTCAATTAGTAATACTATCATAGAAACAGTTTGTCTCGCCGTTGTAACTACTTGTAAGTAATGTCAAACTCAAAAGTGGCGTTATGGTAATTATATTTTTTTATTTACATTGTGCGCGTTTGTTAAAATGGTTTTGGCTTGTTCCAAACATTCCTGGTAGTTTGGGTAATCCTCACTACTGTTTCTCTGCCTTTCTTTATAGCGTATTCCCTCTGTGTCAAATGTAGCCCAGCTCAGCCATTTTCGATTATGGTAAATCTAGAAGTAAATGTTTGAAAAATTATAAAATCAATTCGTAATGACTTACAAATCATTATTAACGCCCAGAACGGGAAATTATGTGCACTTACATTTGTTGAATGATGATGAAATTCTCCAGTTTCTGGGTTGCACGTATACAATGGAAGTAGTTTGTATCCTAAAAGGTTTTTCAATTGCATTATTCGTATGGCTACAAAGTTTAGAAAATAGAAAGGAAAACTAGTTCCATTTAATTAAAAATTACTTTACCATGTTCTGCAATTAACTTCACAGCTTCAATCACATATTCTGCTTCTTGAGCGGGAGCATGATAAGGAATAGACAGTCTTGTAAATCCAGGACGAAATACTTCGTACGCTGATCCTTCTAAATATCTACGAAGATGACTTCGATCCAACCGGCTGAATACGAAAATTGCCATTTAATTGATTATAGCATTAGTATAAATACACACACAGAAAAAATTGGAGAGCAAGCGAAAATATGTTTTTCACGCTTACCTATCTTCCAGTAGAAGATCTTCATATTCTTTTGCAAGATCAGTACTAATTCCCAGCAAGGACTGTCCATATGGTCCAGCACAAGCACAACCACCTCTTGCTTGTATTCCAAACAGATCGTTTAACAATGCTACCACAAAATTGTGATGCAAGTACAGTCCCTGAATGAATCATAACAAAAATGTAAACAAGTTAATTGCAAAGGATAAGAAAACACTATTCAGTAGGGTAATACTTTGAAGATGTGCAATCTATTATAAGAGCTTTGTTTTGGCAAGTGAATTACCGATTCAACATGTTCCACCAAAAATGACATTATTCCAATCCTTGGATGAGTACTTGATCCGAGAACTTTTATCTCTGGTCGCTTTGACCATTCCGTACATGCCTTCCTATTATATAAAAACAACAGTTTTTTAGTATATGAGTGGTTTTAAATATTAATTTTCAACTAAAATGCATGTGTTGTAACATATGATCACAATTTTTACTTTGCAAACGATGATTCTTTGGCAATGATGTTTCCAGCTCCGATAGCATCCTTCAGTCGGAAAACCAAACCCAATCTTATTGACTCAATTATAGCTGGCGTACCTCCTTCTTCCCGGTATTCAACATTCTGAAAATATAAATATGAATGATTTTTTTAAATACAAAAATGAACATAAAAGTAATTTTTAAAAAGGGTAAAGAATGTATTTGCTTATCATTACCTGAAGATAGCGATGAGAATCTTTGGTAACAAAGAAAACTGTGCCTCCTCCACCTCCGTCTGGTACTGGATTTTCGAATACTACTTTCTTTGCCACGAGTACCCCTGTGAGGAAAATATTTATATAAAAATCAACATTTTTTGATATGGTTATCAAATCATACTCCTTGCCTTGCAATTTTGCAACTATCCAACTATATTTAACCAACCTGGAGTTTGGGGTCCTCCAACAAACTTATGACCAGAAAAATACAAAGCATCCTTCTTGGCTAGACCTTCTTCTGACTGATGGGTTACGACTGGATTCATGACTATCTGCACATGAGGAGCAGCAGCAGAGTAATCCCAAAACGCCAGTCCCCCGTATTTATGCATCAAAATCGTAACTGCCACATCATCTGTTGGAACACCCGTAATATTGGAAGCAATTGAGAAGCTCCCAATCAGTAAGCGATCCTGCACTCCCTCTGCTACAGCTTCCTTCAATTTATCCTCCAGGTACTTCATATCAAACGCTCCTTCACTAGTCTCCGGAATGTAAACCATCTTAAAAGTACAGAAAAATGCCAATTAATATTCAACCGAGATGACAGTTTTCCGCGCGCAGTAGTAAAGATTTGACACTACTAGACGATGTCATTTTACAAGCTTACCTTGGCTCCAGCATCCCTCCAAGGAAGGATATTAGAATGATGTTCGTAAGGACCGACAAAGACCAAGGGTGTAGGTCTGTCGTTTCCTCCCATTACAGCGTTTATCAGCTTATGTACGGCTGCGGTAGCTCCAGATCCACAAAATACTACTGCATCATGCTCAGATGCACCAACTGCATTTCGAATGATATCTTTTGACTCATGTCTGTCAAGTAAATCAGATTTTGTCATGTAAAAACAACTTGCCTCATAACCATAGAATTAAGATAATATAATATAATTTCCACACAACTAAATGAGTGTACCTGAACATCGTGGTTTGTGAAGACGTCAAAGTTGATGTAGTGTGAGTATTCCCATAATAAGGCAAAACATGATCTCTTATGTAGTCTTCAATGCATCGGAGTGGTTGACCTGATGCTGTATGATCCATATAAACACCTAGCAAAAAACATCCAACAATTTTTAGTTAAGGATAAGATATCAGTTAACGGTGAAATGGAGAACGTATTCTAGAATTTTACGATTTGTTTTTGGTTTTCAATTTACCATTCATTTATATAATTTCATTTTATATTTTACAGAATCTATAGACAACTTAAAAGGCAAATCAATCCGAAAAAATATTTTTTTTAAATAAGATAAACTGTTAGACATTGTGACAACGCTGGCTAACGTAATTTAAAACGAAATCTTTTAGGTATTTCTAGAGTTAAGATTTTCAAATTATTCCAATCCACGGAAATCGGTTATTTAAACCCATTCAATTAAAATATTCATTGTTTTAACAATACTCTTAGCATAAGAGCACGTACAAGTGTAGAATTAGAACATTTATCCTTAGCGTAATTTGGAACCCAAATTTTGGATAACCTTACTTTTAAAATGATGATTTTGTAAAATAAATTACAAAAGTCCTACTATTACAACCGGTGGAAAAAATAGAAGCTTGTACTTGTGCTACCATGTTACATCCATATAGCGAAATATTTATCTGCTGCAACAAAGTGATCTCCAATTAATGTTCACCACAACAACAGCATAACAGTTTCAAATGTCTGTCCTGTCTCGGTCTTTGAGTTTTGTAGCTTTGTTTCAAGAATTGATTAAAGATTTATGTGTTGACGTTACGCGTGATAGATTCGCTTCATTCACAATAAAGATACAAACAAATGCGAGCATATGTGTATCCAACGACTAACGACTGTCTTTGTCTCAACTCAACCAACATGCATTGCATATGTACCTAAATGAATTTTGCAAACGCTTTCAATACAAGCAAACTAATTCAACGCAGTAGCAAGTTTTGACTAGAATCTCCTTCTTTTCTGATGTATTTATGGCTTAAATATATATTCCGAATTTTTTAGTGATAAAAACTATTACAGTTTTAAATTGATAAATAATACATATAAGAATTAAAAAGATTGTTTTTTGTAAAATATATTGACTGGATGCAGACTGCGTATTTAACTTTTTTGCAACGTTTCTAGAGAGCTGAAAACATGAGTTTTATGAAAAAATAAAAACAAGGGAGACAAATGAAATAAAAATATTGTTACAATTGAATGCATTCATGACGTTAAAAATATTTTATTTTGCAGATACGTAGCTTTAGATTAGAATAATAAGTAGAGTAATGTGACGTATATTTTGATTCAGCGATTTTGATTTTCCTGTAGTTTGAGACTTGTACAAACAAGTAAAAAAATATTTCAGTACGTAGTACGTACGCATCACTCAAATGATGAGTGAAATGAAATGTTATCTTAATTATTTCAACTTTAACCCACATTTTACTGTTATAATTGGAATAAAAACCGATGAAACCATCCACCGAAGCATAATTAATGACCAATGAGTATTTCAAAGTTCAAAATGTTTACCTAAAATGATAAAGTGCATATTACATGTGTGTGAGAAGTCTGACCCCATATTTTCCTTTATGCTTGACCCTGGGTCTGAATTTAAGTCTTGGCTGAAAGGCGATCTCAAAGATTTTCATCATGACTTGGGGTGTCCAGATGTCAAATAAGCTCTCAATCGGCTCAATGAATAAACACCTTAAATCATTTACTGCACCTCTTGGCATTAATCGCACTAAAATGCTTCGCTAGATAATAAAACATTATTAGCTAGTCTAAAATAAGGTGAGATATGACGGAAACGTGGAAGTTCAGTGGAACTTTCCATAAATCTACCTATGTACCAGCATCATCGCTAGCCAAATAGGTGCCTAATATAGAACAAGGATTCAGCATGTTAAGTAATAATTACAATAACAAGACGCATAAAACGTCGTTTAGTTAATGACGTTAACTAAACGTAAACAGTAAATGTTATGATGACAAAAAACGAGCAGAAGAGCCTATAAGACTCGTAGGTATGTAGGTATGCATTTATGGCAAAGAAAAAACTAGGCTAGCAAGCCGTGTTTACTTCCTGCTGTTCAAAAGTTCAACGCAGTACCATGTAGTTCTGGCATTTGGAATGATAATGATTGTCATTAAATAGCTTTCCCAACAAGCTGTTTCAAATCGTTACGTGCATAGTTGCACCGTTGCAATCCGGAACGGTGACACCACATCAGCATCTCATCAGTTCTGCAACGTATCGCCAGAATAGCAGAAAACGGAAGACAATGCCGACTGTAGAGTGTAGATCTTATTGTGGCACAACTAAAAAACAAGGCATTTACAAGGCAGAGCCCTTCTATTAATTCGCTTCATTGCAAATGAATGAAGCAATAAATTGTCATCATTATGTCAAGAAACTGAATCTGGCTTTCAGCGTGATAAATTTTGTAGGTGCCAAAAATACATGTGAGCATGCCAAGAAAAGTCCAATACTCTAGTTTTAGACAATACAAAATTTTTGTATTAGACATGTCAAAAAGAAAGCATCCTACCGGCCGATTTTGGCAAATGCTACCTTACTACATCACGTTTGTAAATTACTAGTGAACCCATGTAATGAATGTTTGTGTTAGAATGAAACAATCCGATAACGCATCTGACACGTTAAATTTCTAAAAATCTTACTAACAAATTACATAACGCAAATATTTCTGCGCAACTTATATTCCCCATATTACTCACGCAAACTAATATTCCCCTTATTACCCCTCAGATTCACATGAAGTAGATGAAAATTCCACGACGTAACTCCAAAACCCATTACGTAACTCAAAATTCTAAAACGTATTTTAAAA
>JAANSP010000006.1:0-63550 GCA_036850745.1 Homidia socia
ATATTATTACGTACCACCAACAACACAACCCTAAGGATGAGATTTATATGGAATAAAAAGCACCAACATAACAGCAGCAACGAACTACAACTATAATAATAATAATAATATATAACTATTTATAATACATGTAGATTCTCAACGTATTTGGCATGAGCAACCACTTCTCTTTAGCTTGAGCTTCATCATCATCATCTTGAACATGGCAGTGAAAAACTGAGAGTAAATTGGGATCTCTCGTCTTCTTCCTTTGCCAAAGTTATGCTGTTTCCTCCAAGTCAAGAGAAGGTTGGTTTGTTTGCTGCTTGGTTGGTACAACGTTCTCTCTCCTTCTCTTTGATATGAGCAAATATATGCATAAAGCGTATATACCCCTTGTAATATTTCTCTTGTATTTATGTCTAATGGTTATACATACTTTAATGTGCACACAGCGTTCATGGCTCATCAGCAGCAGAAGAGCAACAACAACAACAACAACAAAAGCATCAAAATTGCCATACAGTTATGTGTATGTGCATTGCACGCGAGAAAAGGCAAAGAGAAAAGAGGAAAAAGAGCAAAAAAACAAAAGTAAAACCACGATTTCAAAGACTCTCAGATGAAAAAAAAAGTTCTGGAACAGAAGAGTTGAATGTAAAGTGGCTAAATGTATGCTGCTGTTGATGTGGTAGTAAGTGCATGGTGTGGTGGTGGTTGCATGGTTAAAGTGTTGTAAGTAGGCATGCTGTTTTTTTGCGTGGACAACATTTATGAGCATTATTATTATTATTATTGTGATATTTTATAGCTGGAAATAAATATACATAATGTGGAATCCTCATCTTCGTCATTATCATCATCATCAGAAAACACAACAGAAGGGAAGAGAGAAAATTGTGAGTATATTGCTGTGTACATACACGAACGAACACTTCAAAACTGAACACAAAAGACCTCGTTTTAATAATAAAAGTTGAAAAAAAGTCTGGAGAGTTATTTATGTATAACTGTCAAAATTACATATTATAGCTACATGCGCACAGCTATAAAACGCATAGAAGTTGTTGTGATGTACATTTTGCATTTGCCATATTATATTCAACCATAACAATATTTCATATTTTCATAGAAACTGTGAAAAAGTGACCATTATATGAATATTATGATGATTATTATTATCAGTGTGATCTAACACAGACACACAATTTCAGAGTGAGACAGAGAGAATGAGAATAGAGGATCATGGAGCGCAGCAGAGTACAAGTAAAAAAGGGTGGCTCTCGTTTAACTGTAGAATGTATGTACGTTCATCCATCTCCTTCGCATTTTTTTACACTATAGCCATTACATCCCAGCAGCATCATATATGCATTCTTATTACACAGCTACGTTCCACTCTGATTATCTGTCTGTGATGTGAAACGTTTTTTTTTCTACCCCGAGAAGAATCATCTTCCATTCCAAACAAAAGCGAGTCTAGTATGTAATGCACATGTTTGCATAATAATAATAAAAAATACTGAAATATCTATATTGTACATATACCGTGGTGATCGTAGTCGTAGTGCATTGTACTTGGTCGAATTTTAACACGACAGTAGTCAAATGTATAAGTCATTTTCATGGGAATACATTTATTTAAAAAAAAAGAATGGTTGGAAGGTTCAAAAAAATCTCGGCATATTTTAGATAAGACGACATTATATAGACGAGAATATTTTTTTAAACCTCTTAAAATTACTCCTTCAACTGTCAACGTGTGCATGTAAAGAGAGGAGCAATAAATACGGAATTTGAAAAGGCGTTTTCCAGGCATTCCATAGCAAGACGGCTGCCTAGAAAATTACAAAGTACAGCCAACAATGCATAATGATGTGAAGAGAGAGATGTGGTTTTGTAGCAATAGCAAAGGACAAATCGTACATGTTTCCAGCGGATATACAGTAACAAATCTTTTATTTTCATGAATTGAATGACTACATGAAAATAACAACACATTATAAAATCATGTTGTACATACCTAATATTACATACATATCTCATACATACTAGCATGTGCATCACATTTCTGTGCACTGACACTGCACAACAAATAGTTTGTGTTATGTTAAATATTTTTTCCAGAGCAGATAAAGAGGAAAGAGAAGAAAGAGGAATCACTGGCAGGCAGACAAAATAAAAAATGTATACGACCAAGAAGAGGAGCAAGTGAGAGCTTGAAAATGGTTTTTATTATGCGCTAGTCACTGCATTCATTTTAAATATCCTCCTGATGAGGATGCATTTAAGAACCGACCAGCAAGTGAACGAGTCGTGTGTCGTGTGTATGAGCGGTGTGTGCCCATGCCTATCATGATGATGATGATGATCGTCATCGTGATTCTTATAAACTTTACTACTATCATTCACTATTCACTACTGCATATGAAATGCCATGTATGCATGTACTCAGAACAAAAACAACAACAACAAGAGCAACTTCAGCAGCAGTAGACAGAGTGGAGGATGAATGGTATTCTATGTAAAAAATGAACACCCCTGCCTGACGACGACGGGTTTTCGAAAATAATGCAATAATAAGTCTGCAGTGTTGTGCTGTTAAACGCACCCTATATAACAAAATCTCTGTACAGTACAGTTGCGCCAGAAACGCATCGTCGTCGTGCTCGTCTTCTACATGGTGTTATTATTATTATTATAAAAATATGTATCTTTGTATTACATTTCATTAGTACCAAGTAGCACTAGCTATATTTATTGAGAACCTTTATCGTGAACCTCTTGGCCACCGTCTGTCTGCTTGTCTATGCTACTCATAGATATTTTAACTATAAACGATGAGAAAAGGCTAATTTGTGCATTTCGTAATTTTCGTTTTAATTTAGAACTTTTTGTTTTTGAGCATAGCCTACTTTAAAATACCTGACAAACTCATTGATGGAAGCAGTTTTGAAAAATCAATATCTGGAAAGTAGCGTTACCATGAGACATTAAACTTAATACAAGATTGAATTCTGGGGAAGGTCACAGGTCAAAACGAAATAATTTGTTGATCCGGGGAGATTGTTAAGTTGCTAATGCAAGTTAGCACCTTTATTTGAATGTCTATCTGTCCATCCGTAAACACAATATCTGTAATCACGAATGGTAAGTTCAATTCTGTTTTCGCCAGTCGATTACTGATTACTAGGACCAGTGTACAATTTTGAACAGGCATCGGTATTTTCTTGCTTTATTTTAACAACTCGATACATTTTACTCGAAAATCGGAATCCCTTTGGAAAAAGAGATAGAGTTATCTTGCATTTTGCTGCTGGCGCTACTTTTGTACCCCTCAGATTAGGGCTTATTATTTTACTTTTCTGTACATCGGTTTCTTTACTTCTTCTTGGTTATATAGGAGCGGCAAACGAGAAAACACTTTGTATTTAAAGTTAGAAAAAATATGTTATTAAAAGTCTCAAAGTTCCTCCATCCCAGTAACAACGCAACGGTTTTGCTTTTATGCATGCACCCATTTATTTATCCCGACTCTGGCCTTTCGGATTCTCGTTACAACAAATGCGTTGCGTTGCGTTCGCTCATGATGATGATGACGATGCGGCGGCTGTTATCAACAATAACAAGGAAGCAAGTAGTAGTAGTGGTGAAGCGTAGTATTATGCTTTCATTCCAAGTGTAAACTGTAGCATCCATTTTCCATGATGTCGATATAATAATGTACAAAGTGGGTGCACACGACGATCGAAAGAAAAAAAAACTCTGCAGCATCGGCAATGGTGGTGATGGTAGTTGCTAGTTTGTTTGTTCCCCCTATAAACAGTTTTTTTCCCTTCTTCTGTTTCCTCTTTTATTTTACAGAAATAAATTTCTTGTTTACTAAAGTATTTGGTCAAGCTCTATCTACCTACTGATGTGAGCATTAGTAAATGGGACTTTTAATGTTGCTTGGAATGCAATAATATCCATAAAGATTTTTTTCCAACAAATAGCAGAATACCGGGCATGCACAATCGAACGCTGCTGTTTTTTGTCGCTTGCCACCCCTAACAACAACATCACGGCAATCTCTACCGATCGAGGATAAATAAATGCCTAGATGAAGTACGTATGCGAAATGGTCTTGAGGTTACACTTCTACTTTTTCGTTTTCCGCATGTCGTCAACTCCATAAACAGATACATTTTTGCTGTGTTTATTTCGGGGAAATACGAACAACTTTGGTACACCATTTTTCACCACTTTTTTCGTATTTCAGCACGTAATAAAAAGGTGCTGCACAACAATACAGGTGCATTTTGGATCCCTCCTCTAATCAATGATGTCGGGGAAAGCCGTGCTGAGTTTTTCTTTGATCAAATCATTTATTTGTCTTTGCTCTACGTTTTCATGTGTTCAAAAGAAAAAACCCTTTTGTTCTTTTTTATTAGTACAAAGTATCAAGTAATGTAGATTGTAAAATATATCAAGTGTTAGTGTGCCTATAAATAGGACTTACTTACATTACGTACTTCACATAATGTAGATTTATCAGATGGTATGTCTTGTTGTGAAACGTAAAATTCATGATGCATAAATAGAAATGTGACAAGGGCCAAAACACACTTTAGTATTTTGTGCATCTACCAAATATTTACAATGCACTTTTTTCTGAAGGCTTTTCGGTACGTTCAAACGTTGACATTTGTGCATAAATTTAAACAGAAATCAGTCACTTAATGTGTGCAGCGTATTATGTAACAGTATGAAAAATTGCCTTCATCAGATTGGTATTTGCTGTTGTTATTATTATTATTATTATTTAATGCGAATACAAACAAAATATAAAATTATGCACATTCTTTACTGGTAGCACCCATGGCACAGTTTAAAAAAACAACCAGAAAATATACAAAATGCATAATAGTACCTACATATAATATTATGTTTATTTGGCTGCTTCACTGAACAGTGAACACCGACTGAGGTGAATGAGTGTTGTTACAGGTTGCATACAATAATTATGGTAGTATTATACCACGACGACGATATATGCTCAGATAAACAAAATTCATTACTCTGAGCACAAAACGTAACATCGTCTTGGCTAAATGATATACGCGTTGAAAACTTGTCGTGCGCATGTACCTAAGCATATATGCATTGTATTTACATTTTTATTGGGATAGCCCCTCAGCGTCAACCTGTGCTTCTCGCAAGATAACTGTTTATTAAGAACCTGTCTTGGTCAAGTTGTTTGCTGCTGCATTTAATAATCCAAGTATAAAAAAAAGTTTTTTCTTGCGGTGCATGGTATTTAGCATCAATGTAAGAGTGTAGTAGTACTAGTGATATAAGATAGCGTGAATGTTTTAATGGATCGGGAAGAAGAAACTGGAAAAACATGCCGTGCAACGTTATAGGCTGTTTGCTGCACAGGGAAATTGCTGCTTCTTTGCTACCGCTGCTGCTGTTGTTGTCGTTCCCATTGAACACAAGAGAAACTATTACTTGTTCTTTTCACAGTTTTGTGGTTTCTCGAATGACTTGCTTCTCAAGTTAAAACTTTCGGTTTTCAAGGATCCGCTGCGGTGATGCCGTTTTGTTGTTGGCTCAGTTGTTATACTACATACATACCTACACGCTTAAAGCAATTAGCTGTATAAATACATGCACATAATAATATTTTTGTATTTATGTAAATACGAAAATAGTTTTTTAGGAGGACACCATCATCGTCAGCCGGCGTAACACAAGTTGTTAGTTGCGTGCAAATTTCAATTAGGATTTTGTATACAAAAGGCGGAGTACTAATGTTAAATAAAATGCAAGGAAACTGAGAAGACCCTGTTTAAATAAATAAATAAAAAGAAACTGAAACCATTTATTGAATCTCTCTCTCAAGTGACCATTTTGAAATATCAACTTTGTATCCATTCGCCATTTAAATATTCATTAGTTTTGCTTGAACATGAACGTATAAGAGAATTCCTTGTGCTAAATATAATCCGTCGTGTAACGTTTCATAACGATGAAAATTCAATGTTTCAATTAACATTTACATTACACCAAAAAAACTCCTATTCTAAAGTACAAACAACAGTGGCGCATGAATACATACAGTTGCAGGAGCACTTCTTGGAAATACATTTTTTTTTCCTTTTTGCATCGTGCATCGCGGTTGGATGCTTAAATGCTAGTCTCAAACTGTGTTGCATAATAATAATCATCATAAGAATAAGAAGAAGAAATTAAGAACGTCCATGCTACTATCAATTTATCGTTATCTTCTCGTTGTCATCTAAATATTATTATTATTTGGCTGATGATCATTATCTTTGTATGAATGAGCGTATTTTGCTCTCTCCCTCTCTTCAGCATCATCTCTTGGTTTAAACTTTTAAAGACTTTTTCAATTGCTATTTGCTACTCTAAGTAGCTCTTGCTTTATATTAATGCTCAATTTTCTACTCAACTCTTTCTTCTTGTCGACTTTACGAGAGAGAATTGATGATGGTGTCTTTTTAAGGAAAGAAGGGGAATGCCAACTAGCCATTAGTTTCTAAAGGATACTCTCTGGCGATTTTGTGGCCAGCGCAATAAAGTGTGGCTTCTATCTAAATAATATTAATACTTTTTATCCACTGCATTCTTCTACTGAAAACGTTACCACGATAATAATGATGATGTTATACCTTTAAAAAATATAATATCTCTCATCATTTCGAGAGAGAGAGAATAGACTAATAAATAAGTGGGATGCCTTGATGCCTACATGCGAATTATTATAGCCGCGCACACAAAACAGCCTTGGAAGATTGCATAATAATTAAATGCTTTGATGCATAATCTAATGTACTTTAAATGGCTAAACAAGCACGTGTATAGGTTTTTTATGTTAAAGTAATCTGTAGAGTAAAATGCGTGGATCCATATATCACCATAACCTCACCACCATAATCGTATTTTACATTGTAATAAAAACAAGTGTTGTAGGAGACTGCCACACATCTTTAAAAAACACGTTTATTTGCACTATAAAGGATATTATGGAATATGGATGCAAGCGAGCAAGAGTTTCCTTTTTTATCATCATAATAATGTGCGTATATACACTTATATTAAGTATATTAGCGTTCACTCACTTCTTGGGCCAAAAAGTTAATTACTCATATAGGCATTTAATCATTTTGAAGCTTAATGCGTTTGCGTAACATTTTAATAGCTTGCTGTACTTATTCATCGACAATTAAAGATCTGCCTGCGCTCATACCACTTCACGTTGACAGCCAGGAACAGCGATAATGTAATATTAGCAAAAAGACATTTTGTTCGGCTTATATGAAATGGAAATGAGTTTTATGACAGGATAGGTCTTGATCGTCTGATGAACTTCAATAATATCTAGGTAATGATCATCATCATCATCCTGCAAAGCTACAAAAATAATAATGATCAAATGATGAGACACTTAATAGCAGCATCAAGAGATGAGATGCTCTTTCAGTTTATTTTTTCATTATCAAAATAAGACGTAAAATTAAATGCTTGGTAAAAAATTAAACACCGTTCCTTTACACAACTTGGATATGCATGTGCTTGCTCTGTATGTACGTACCTCTTGTGCATACTTAATAAGAATATTATTATAGCTTGCGGTTATGTGCGATCATCATCAATGTAACTCATTTCTCTCAATGCGCGTTTAACCTAAATACTGTAAATTTTCGAGGCAAGACTTTTATGACATTCAAGTGCATATAGATTGGAAATTAGTAATTAATCTATCAAAAATTCATTATTTTTTTCAACTTTACCTTGTGGTATACTTCAATTCACCATACATATATTATTAAGTATGTAATTTTGTCAATCGAGTGCACCTTGCCTGTTTGAAAAGCATACAACCACATGCACACATAAAATTTTGTTAATGTCCATTGCTCGATTTTTTAAAATAGTTATTCTAGTGTGCAGTTATACTTATCTTTTTATATTGGAGTGGTTAAAGCCAAATAGGAATCAAGCATGCAATATATTTATGCGAGCAGATTTCACCGTAAATTGTTTTATTCGAGCCAGTTGCGTTTCAAATGAACCACTTTATTAACTCTAAAAGCATTAAAATGTTAGTAAATCAAGTCAATTGAAAGATGGACGCTTACTGTCTTTAGTTTTGCATGCTGTGTGCTTTGAAAGAATGAGAAGATATGCAATATGCTTTTTGAATTGTTTGAATTGCGTGACATTTGAATGCATATAATGCACCCAACAATTCTAATCTTCTCACTCTGCTTTTCTATCCATTTGCAAAGCTAAAAATAAATTGAAATATGTAGCTAATAATTACCAAGCATTTTAAAATAACTCGGATATTCCATTACAAATATAAACATCAATTAACCTGTTACAGCAGTAAAAAGAGAAATGTGTCTTGTTACTATTGTCACAGTAACAATAATGAAGGAAATGACACAAAGTAGCAATGCATAATAAGAACCTTTTACTGCTTTTGACACACAAAACACATTATGTTTTATGTACACTGATAACTCCTTGTTACATGGCTGCTCTTACAATGATGTAAATGGTTACAATGTAAGGAGAAGGAAAAGGATGAACAATTGGTTGTGGATATTTGCTACATCAAAAAATGATGAATAGTCAACAATGTATTATTACTCAAATAGATACAATAGTCATCATCATGCATTATAATTCATCATCTTGTGATTGGAAAGAGAAAGATGGAAACAATTGGCAATACTTTTAGTGTGACAATGCCCTCGCTGCTGCTGCTGCTGTCTATATACCTAAGACATTCAGCATGTAATACGTACTTGTCCCATTGTTCTTTCTACCCCTTCAATAAACTACTTTGTAAGAGATAGTGAAATATAATAGACAGGCAGAGGTCTACTCATATTTTTTTTTACTTGTAGCGCTGGATCATCTAATCACTTTGTCTCATGCAAAAAATAGATAAATAAATAAAATGCGTGATGGACTTGGAATTGCAAAAAGATGATGAACATGGTTAATGTGCGAATATTACATAACAATGAAACGAGATGGGATGGGCGGATATTTCAGGGAGAAAAAGGAAGTTAGAGAACAAGACAAGTGAATGGAACCGAATGCAACATCATCATCCATTCTTTATGTATGCCTATTTCTTATATATATATATATATATTTATATATATATATATATATAAATATATATATATATATAGGTAAATATACTTAAGTAAATATACCTATAGGATTTCTAAATAACTAACCTATTCTTCTTCTTTTTTTCTGCAGTGTAATATACGAACATATTTAAAAACCCATGGATGGATGTAATGCAACCACAATAGCACATATTCGACACAGCCTGTCTTTGAGGACAAGAAAGGTATGAATGTGCAGATATATAATGCATCTTTTTGCAATGAATACATAATAATTTCACGTTACGTAATTTAATTGTTCTCCGCAGTGATTTATGCATTTATGACTTGTGGCAAGTGTTTAACGTAGGTTTAACAAGACGAGGAAACCATGGCTAATCAGTGTGAAAATGACTTTTAAGTATTCAAGTTTACAGTCTCAAACCCGCAACAAGCAATTTATGCTTAGAGTACATTACTTTCCCTGTTACATCATTGTAATGCGGTGGTGGTAGTAGTAGTTGTATGCCTTGTTGATTTCTGTAATTATTTCTGCTACAATGCATACGGGAGTTATCACTTACAAAAATCTACAAAGAAAAACAAGAAATGAATGAGCGTGTAGGTATTTATACTTGTTCATCTTACTACACTCCCTGCATTATTTATTTATTTTTAAATTCCATAAACAAAACCTTGTTATATCCTGCTTTTTGCTACAGTTACTCCATTGTCATAATAGCTATTGTCACCGTCAATTCATTTTCTTTTTTTCCTTCGTCGTTGTCGTCGTCTTTTTATTTTGTACAAATGGTACCTGTCGTACCAAACCTACAGTAATTATTATTATTATTGAAAGCCTTACAGAGTAGACTCTTGCTAATGCATAAAACTGCTCGGTGCTATGGCTGATGCGGCCAAGCTTCCAACAAAAAATTGCGTGCCTCTCAAAGTTTTTATGTCATTATTATGGGATGGGATGCCTTCTTATTAAGCAAAAAAATTATCTGCTGTAGGCTGACGTTTTTTGCAATAAGTGCTGCTGCATGTAGTAACTAAAGAGCTTCTTCTTCCTGATTACTGTTACAGCTTCTACTAGTTAATAGAAGGAGGAGGATAGGAAGGAATAATAGTTGTGGTGGTGGTGGTGTTGGTAACCGTACAAGAACTGAAAGAGCAAGTCCAACTTAATCATAAAACCTAAAAACATTGGTATAACTACCTGTTACAAAGAAGAGAACCAGTGATTATCTTTTCTTGGTCTGGTGGTTAAGTCACAGGAAAAACGCTACTGCACAAAACACACAGAGCTCTGCAAAGCACTCGTCTTTGTCGACTTCACGTCCACTTCATAACGGTTCTTGAGACAAAAAAGCTACAGTACAAATGAAATGAAATGGTGCGATGAGGATGACGAAGGAACAAGTTAAGTGAATTTAGCAAATGCTCTGCTGAGGTTGAGACCGGGGAAATTCAGGTGGTGTTATCATCACCATCATCAGTACTTAGTATGGATATAATATGATAATTTTGCTTTGTTAGTCTGTTCTGCCGTTCAAAAGTCAGCCATCTATGCAACAATATTTTTAAGCACGTTAAAAAATCCCATTGAATTTTATAGCCATTAAGGCTTCCAGAGATTTTGATACAGATTCAAGATTCAATTTTCTTAAATAAAAACACGATTGCATTATTTACATGCTCCTAGGAGCTAACAAGTATATTGTATTATCTTAAATTATCGAATATAAACATAAGCTTACCAACAATACAATATGCAGTAGTGGTAAGAAAGATGTTATATCATTTAATCATTAACGGAGTGTTTGCAGCTCACATAATTTTTTAACACAATCTCAAGTTCTTCTATACAAACATGCCCATTATTGTTACAAACTTAACTCCTTTGTGCATGCACTGATTTATGCGTTGAATGCCAGTATGACGCATGTATAATAAATGTTGTAGCGTACATGGAATATTGCTTATAAGTGGTCAAGTTGCTTTAGGTCAGTTCATTCTGCTGCTGACCATCTTAATGCTGCTAATTATGATTGTTGATACAACAGTGATAACTAATGTGTTTTGTTTTGTTTGAAGGAACAATTAAAGATCTAATAAGGACTAAATGATGTGTGAAGGCAGAAAATATGTGCATGCGTTGTTGCACACTAGCACATTATTATTATTGTTATTATTATTGGCTCTATAGTTTGAAAAATGTTTTCAGGCTGTATGTCTAATGCCTATACTTTTAAATAGCACACGTGTGTTCCACAACTACAAGTGATTATTTTGATAGGACAATATACTACAAATATATAAATACTTACACTATTTATTTTTATGATTATTACGACTACCGTAGCAGAGTCAAGAGTAAATTGGTCAAATGAAAAGCGACAAGTCAAAGTTGCAGCTATATTGTTAACAATGGTAGCAGTTATATTGGTGGTGGTGGTGGCATTGTATCAGTGTTACCATCATCATCCTCATGAATGAGTAATAATTCAAGTACAAAATTTTTGCGATTGAATGCTTGATTTGCTTCAAGCACTTTTTTCTTCTTGTTTCTAGTATCTGCCTAAGGCTCAGGCTGGGACTACTACATACTGGCTCAATGTTATCGTTAGGATTGTTCCTTTAATCACAATTGACTCATGTGCTGTTCACAGTCGACCCTTTATGTACATAGGTATACATACATATCAGATCTAACACATTGATTTGGTCAAGGTTGAATTAATTTTTTACGGACTGACAAGATGTGCACTACATGCACGTCATATTATCAACATCATTCATAATGTATAATACAGCATGTCACAATCGTCCAGTGCTTGATTTTTTCGCACACAAAAAAATGGCCCGTCATAAATTCGTGACCCTAACCCCACCATTATTTTTTTTTCGTTTTCAACATATAAGCAATCGGATATATTTATTAAGAAAACAACTTTAAATGGTAATTATAATTTTATTTGATTTGACCGTTTTCACCACTAAACATTCTTTCGATGCCTCTTTCTGCAAAAAAACAACAACAGCAACAGGCCATTACCGAATTTCGTAACTAATTAACCGTATACCTAGTAACTAGGCATATGAATTATATCCGTATCGAAATACTTTCACCTAAGGGCTCATTTGAAATTGATGACTCTATCATGAAATAATTGTGCTGATAATAGCGCTTTTTTGTAATTGTTAACCCAACTAAAGACGAGAATAATATCTAAAGCACGTCAGTTTGAGAATAAGCTGTATCTATGTAGGTATGTGTTGTTATAAATAGAAAGCAAAGAATCCCCACGAGGCATTTCTTCTTTTTGCATTCGTGCGCAACCAGAGAAATGATTCTCACAGCATGGGCTTTGTCTTTGGCACAAAAGGAAAAAAAAACAATATAATAATAATAATGGAGAGAGAAAGAAAAAAAGAGGAACCAACAAGCAAACCAAAAAATACATCAACAACTATGAACTTGGCAATAAACAATAACTACCTCGGCACTTGTCTCTAGAGGCAGATGCCATAATGATGAATACTATAACCATCACCATTAAAACTACTGGTGTGTATGTAAGTACCCTTACAATCATAATGACAATAATAAAAATAATAGTAATAATAATAATGTGATCAGCTAGCTTTACCATCATCATTCTCACCGTCGTCGTCGTCTTTTATGAAGAAAGGCCAGTGGCAAATTTAGGATGTTGCTGGCATTGTGTAAAAAAGCATAGAAAAAGTATAAGCAGAGCAGTAGCGGTATTGAATAAGCATGAGTGAATGATGATGATAAGTGACTGTGGCTGGTTACTGCTGCTTCTTGTACCTACATTCTTGCTGCCTTGTGGTAATGGTAAGCACGGAGGAGCCACAAAAGCAAAATTGTAAGTAAATACCTAAACTACTTACAACTAAAAGGGAAGTAGTCAGTGTACAAGACCAGAACGAATTACAAAAACATTGCAATTTTCATGGAGTTAGAGTTGAAGAGAGAGAGAGAGAGAAAATGAAGAATAGGCTCTTTACTTTTTTCCCTCAAAATCTGCACAACAAACAGCAGTAGCAACGCTGTATGTATGTATGGATATTTTTAATTTTTCCCTTATTTCTATCTATACTTTTTGCAAAGGTTGTTAGAGACTGTGTGTTTGTGATGCTGCTGATGCGGTAAGATAGTAAGATTTTAGCTACTTACAGAGAGAGAAAATGTGAGGTGCTACCAGAAAACCACAAGAATAACCACTATCGCCATCGTTATTGTCACAATTTCATACACTTTTCCCATTTTGTGTTTCACGAAAAGAGATGATACGTACCTACTTTAGAGAATAGAGCGTATAATATTACAGTTTCATTGTTATATGTGACTCTTACTCCTCTGTCTCTCTCTCCTTCTTCCTCTACTTGGGTTTCAAAACAAAAAGACAAAAAATAAAAAAAGAATCAACTTCTTCACCATAACATCATCATCATCGTCAAGGGCTTTATTCAAAAAAGCTTTTTACTCGGCTGATCCCAGTCCTGCTTCTTGCGTGCAAAAAAAGTTTTGCATGGAACTGTCGTCACAAACAAAATTTCATCTTTAGCCAACAAAGTTGCTTTTTTACTAACGTTACATGCAACTGCTCACATGGACGAAAGAATGTGTGCGTACCGTTGCTTCAGTCCATCCTTCCTTTCCAACTTGCTACTTGAGCAGAAAAAAAATTAAGTAGATGTACATAGTTGCATAGGTAGTAATAATAATATTGTTATTATTTTCAGCATCATAGTATTTGCGCAAGCCATTATAATATAGCAACCAGCTACCACTCGACTTTTATACCATCGTTATCATCATCGTCAGCAACGCCAATGCATGCTTGCTCATCATCAACATAATCATTTTGCACAAAGAGAGGACCATCACTATTGTGATTCTTGTTTCAGTGCAAGAGAGATGTTGGTCATTTGTCGATTATATTTACAACTTAACTACTTACTACTACTTTATATTAAGTAGTAGTAGTAGTGTGGTGGCTACTGGCGCTGGCTTGATGACGACAATGATGAGGGTTTCGGATACTCATCAGTAGCATCATCAATGCGGAACTGTGCACTTTTTTTCTCATTCGTAATGTGTCCGCTATCACATACAACCCATACCTTTATAAAAAGAAAAATGAGTGAATCACATACTGTTACAAACACACGTTACCTCTAAAGAAAAATGTTTCATGTTGTACGTAGTACGTGTAGGAGGAGAATTAAACCAAAACAGCTTTTTTTCATGATGATCCGTCTTTAGAAGAAAAAAAAGTTTACTGTATGCATCTTTGTCCACTAGACTGTAACTAACTGTGTTTTGATTGTTAGACTTTAAAAAAATAATAATAAAAGGTAATATTTTACTAATAATGGTGATATGGTGGTGAGGTGAGTGAATGGTGATGATGATGATGCAGACGCCGCTGCTGCTGCTGCCGTCGTTTTGTGTAGTAAAGTCAAGGAGAAAGGCCGGCTGTTATTGTTGCGCTGCTGGCCCATCTATGTTTTTATGCATTTTTTATCAGCATCACTATTCATTCATTCATTCAGGCATGGGAATCGCACGGGCTATTATTTAGATAGGTATAAAATATACACAAATGTGTGAACATGGGATGATAAAATAGTATATTATTGATGCATGACTTTATGTCGTAATCGAAATAGAACAGAAATCTATAGGAAATCGTTTCCACATATCATTATCAAATGAGTTATCGCTTGGATAGAGAGAAAGAGCGAGAGGAGACTACAGCGTTTTTTTTAAAAACCCAGCCCAGCCCAACCCAACTCATCACTCCTATTCATGATGATGATCTTGCAACAAATCGCATACTCTCAACACAAAATGCTTTGTATTTACTCTTTGACTAACACATTATTTATGCATGTACTAAAACTTGGATTTATTTGTGACCAGACAAAGGTTCAAGCCATAAATTCTTCTATCTATCTATCCCAGAGAAGAGTCATAATGACTAGAAAACGTGGTTACACCAGCAGCGATATCAGTAGGACCACGCATTCAAATATAAATCCCTACATTGCATTATATAAATACGTAAAAGTATTTCAGCAGAGATAAAGAGAGGGTCTGCACAAATAGATGCCGCATGTTGACGCTGGCATTTCTATAAAACGACGACTATAACTGCCACAACCACCTCCTCCTCCCTACGTAAATACTCTGTGCTGCCACTGCCACCTTCTTGTTGTCAATTTATTTCGCTCTCTCGTTTCAGTAATTGCTCAAATCGATTAATATTTGCATACTATAGACATTCAACTGTATCATTCCTATACACTTTAAAGGGAGAAAATCAGAATATTTGTATATGTATTCATTCATTCAGCAGGGCAATGCTTAATAGCCAAGTAGGTATAGGTATAGGTATAGCAGATTGAAACTTTGGCTAATGTAAAGTGTTCAAGAGAAGATTCTCTCGGCTCAAATAATAATAAATGTTAATATATGTGTAAAGGCGAACGTTAGTACAATATTATTTCTCTTGTTATCGGTCCGTCTGTAGATAGAGAACGCGATCCATGATCCATTCTATTTTCCTCCTCCTCCTCCTTCTCCGATTTACGAAAGATGAAACTGAAAGATTAGCCGTTTGGTATTGCCGTGCAAAGGGACGACACATGAAAGGAAAGCGCCTTATTACTTATTCTATTCAAAAATCTTTTGCTGCGATGCTACTTCAGCTTCTGTTGATGAGTAAATTGAACAGGGTCGATATATTTTTAGTAAGTAGCAATAAATAGTGATCCACTAATAAATATATATACACTTCTTTGGCCAATGTGCTGGTGTAGTGTGTCGGTATTTATGCTGATGCTGACACTCTTCTAGTTACTATGCTATTCCCGTTGATGACGATGATTATTATTAAGAAGATGAAGCCTATCGGCAGCAGAAATTTCTGGTACAGCAGCAGTAATTTAACCTTCTTTTTTGTCCCCTTCAACAAAGTCGATGTAATATTGCCTGCATGATGATGATGATGATGATGGGATGTGCCGCTATATTATTGCTGATGTTGTCTGATTTTTAAGTACTTTGATAAACTACTCGATAAATGATATGACGAAGATAAAGATGAGACTTATTACTACTACCGCTACAACTGTCAGATGGAGAAAACACATCTGCAGCAATAGGTAATACTCATGTACATACCAAAAATATAATTTTTGTGTGATCTAGCGGTATAATAGAGTAAAGTAATCGCTCACGTAGTTTTATGCATGCGTGCAGTATGCATTATCACTATTATCATAGAAGTCTAGGTATTTTATTTAGTCTCTTTGGGGGTCACGCAATCACAAATACGAAGAGCAGCAGCAGCGGCATTCAAGAGGATAACGTACATAAAAATACTTATCAAAGGATCATCTCCTCTCCTGTCGAGTCTATATGACAAAGCTGTACAACAAACAAACAAACAAAACGATACATTTTTTTATCCTTCAGTCCTTTGATGTGTGTCATGATGTTCATGACGCAGATTCCCAATTAATTATAAGTGCATACTACTACTTACTATTATTATCGTTATTATCGTCGTATGATTTCACGATTCTTGAACTTTGTCCGTAGAAAAAATAAGCATCTTTTCTCAATGAGATGATGTACTAATAACTAAATATGAATGATAGGCATTCATTTTTTTTCTTGTGAATTTAGTAGAGCATATAGAGCAACTCGTCCATTACCAGCAGCAGCCAGCAGCAGATGAGAGGAGAGCGAGAGAGAGAGAAAGAAAAGCATTAAAAATGCTCAAGTACACACGTTGTTGTCATTTCATTGCCAACTGTAAAAATCTTTCTTTAAATGGCCAGAAACTCGTAAAAACAGAACAAAAAACACTTGAAAAGGTAGCACAACAAGGAGGGGGTAAAAAATGCTAAAAAAGTGTAAAATAATATCTCTGCATCTTTATCAGAGCCATACCCTTTTACTGATTTCTCCAACGTTGCTGTTTTTTATAAAATGACCCATAATCATTTAAACTATTGGATGCCGCCTATTACCAGGCTTGTCTTTTAGTGTATTCGTCTTGTCCGTTCACTATATATTTTTCTTCATCCAGCATACATCCAGTTAACGCTTAAGTCGTTTCTTGATGACGGCAGTATTTTTTTGAATTAAAAAAGTCGCCTGTAAAAAGCATAAAATACGATTATGTTAGCCTTTTAGTACATTTGTGTGGGCACAAGGAGCGGTGATGGGGATGATATTTGTATAATATGCCTATAGTAATTTTTCATATGTGCATATACCTGCCAGTGTCTTGCCTACCATCACAAAAAATATGATCAATAAAAAATATATCTGCTTAGCAGTCGTCATTGTGTGTGTGAGTGGTTGTTTGTAGGATTGTCATACAGGCATCATTGCCATTATTATGATCAAAACCATATTACCATTTTTAAATGATGAAATGAAGACATTTATTTGTAAGGTGTGATTAGCTCTAATGAAGTTGGATAAAGAAGATGGCAATTATTTCATTTGAGTGTTTATTTATTTATTTATTTATTTTTGTCAAGAAGCAAGAGATTTCGCTAAATATCTCTTCTCGTGTACTCAGCCTATATCAAACTAATATTTAGGGTGTGTTAAAGAGAATGATTATGATGATGACGATCGTGATCAGGATGAACTTTTTTCAAAGCCTCCTTTTCTGACGACGAGAAATACAATAATAAATACGTGTCACTCGACACATACGCATGACATATATATATTCCTTTCTCACAGATGAAAAGTGTGTGTGGGCATGTTTGAAGTGTGAAGAAGACGAAGAAAATTGTCAAGTTTAAAGTGTCTTCTCTCATTTACCTAGAAACAAATCTCAGATGAAATGAAATAATAAAAAAACTCCCATGAATAAAGAAAAAAAACTTTTTTTGCTCTTTCCCTCCTCCCTCCCCCAGCAGAACGTATTTCTCGCTACACTCAAGTGAGTTTATTGGATGATGAGGATCCATTTATTCTGAGCAAGTTACTTTTTATAGCAACAGCATATACCATGTCACGAATGTCCATCTTCATTTGCGACGGTGCAATTGTAAAATTAGGGTAGGTTTCCATGACTGTCGCTCAAATTGAAGATTCCGTCAAGATAGTACTATTATTACCTTCATCATCATCACCATCCCGATGACATGGTGGCATGATATGCAAGGATGATGATGATAACTAACAGCGCAAAGGAGAGCAAAAAAAGAAGGCTAGAAAGAAAGAGAAAAAAAATATCTCATTGCTATGCATAGAAAAGAAGCCTCTTGGTAAAACTGTACAGCTAAACAATACAAAGCAAGCAGCGTCTCTAGCTCGATCTCGCACATAGTATTTTCAAGCTTTTCAAGTGCTCAAGTTCTGCGTAAACAATTTTTTGCTTCTCCCTCCTTCTGTCTTTTCATTTCAGGAGAACTTCCCAAAAATCCAATCAATTTGTGTAGAGATTCTTCCTGTTGGAGAAGAGACAAGTTTTTATACTCGTCACGTTTTCAGCCATGGCTTTCAGCACCAGCAGCTCTGCTTTATATAGATAGTATTATTAATAATATAAAGTTGAAAATAATAATAATAATTGTTAATATTATTACTACTTTTCCCTACTGCTCCCATCAACCACGGACACACAACTGGATCTCTAGAGACACCGCAACGGTGCTGCTACCAGAACAGTTACATATTATGCAAATACACACAGAGAGACAGAGCGACAACGTTATTGAGTAGTGAAAGTTACTGAGCTACTTTTCGCAAATGTCTGTGTATGTCTGTCATCAGCACATTATCTTGAAAAGTATTTTGTCACAATTCTGTTTTCGTCAATCTACCATCTAAATCTAGTGCGAGTTTGAGTCTCAACGCTCATGGACATAAAACCGTTGGAATTTTAAATACCAAATATAAATGATCGTTTTATATTTTTTGAGTAAATATTATTTTAAATACGTAGCTTTTATAAATAATTTTCAATAATAATAGTTTTTACGATCTACATATGATGGACATAAAACCGTTGGAATTTTAAATACCAAATATAAATGATCGTTTTATATTTTTTGAGTAAATATTATTTTAAATACGTAGCTTTTATAAATAATTGTTTTTACGATCTACATATGGCTACCGCCACTTTTGTACACTTTTGGTTATTGCGTGTATTTACTTAACTAATATAGACCAAAAAGCGTATGTAGTGTGTACATGCATAAATGAGCATTAAAATATGTACTTGTACTGAGAATTGTAGCAAGAAACTACCAATAAATTTCATATTTATTTACCATTTCTGTGCTGCGCGCACTCAAGGGAATTCCCTTACACATTTAATCATAATACTTCATGTGTGATGAATGATGTGATGAAAATATTCTCTCCACTTCCATCACATCAAACCAATTTTCCAACTTGCTGATGAAATGAAGCTTATGGAAATTAATTTGCTTTATAGACCCGTAACTTGCAGCAATATGTACTGGGAGCATGAATACAAACATACTATTAGAAAAACGTATTACTATTATGTGGATATTTCTGAGCTCACATGTCGAGAAAATCTAATAGACAATCTAGCTCCAAGTAAACTATTTGTATTCACACGAAGGAAATAACACGTTGTAGATGTACATTGTTAAGTTCATTCATTCATTCAGGGTCAAATAACATGATCCTCGAAAGCTCTTTCAAGATGACACTTGCCATGACACCCGCATACATTTATTATCCAGCAAACAGAAAATCTCAAATGCACGACGTGCCAGGAGGAGAATGTGATGTGTGTGCGCTTTTATGGGCACAAGCATACTGTTTAATTTTAAATTGGCAGGCATGCATAAATTCACTTGAGACTAAAATTCAAACATATAAGGTTTTACAGAGCAGTAGTACTAGTACAGACACGAATTTTATTCTCATAAATATATAGCCTTAAATAAATAAAAACGAAGAAAAAAGCATAAAATCATAAAAAGAGTCTCGGACGATTTACAGAGTGGTGAATCAACGGCACATGTATACACCGGCATCGAAGAGGTTGAAAATGGGGGCTTAGATGAATTACGAGTACCACCAAACCCATGTATCATACATATGCCACGTTTGTATTGTTGCCCATTTCTTCTTCCTCTCATTACATTATAGTCAATCAACTTTAAGGTTGTTTTTTTCCTGTAAAATATTTAAAATTTCAGTTGAACACAATGCGGAATATTTTCCAACCAGCAAGTCTTCCCAGTTTCCACATTTTTGTGCAACCAAGTAAGAAAATGCGGGATGAAATTTTGCCCAGAAAAGGTGACTGACAAAATAATTCTTTAATGGAAAGTGGAAGATGCTCATATAAACACTCAACAATATACAAATGCACGCATGTAGAAAGTATTTAGCAGAAAATCCTCGACATACGTTTTTTCTTAACTTATTTTCTTTTAAAAGTCATAATAGTCGTTTTCGTCATCATGTTATATTTATACAGGAATTTGTGTAGTAATAATAATGTGGAGGAGAGTTGCTGCAATGTTGGAAAAAAGTGCTAGGAGACATTCATATAGTTATTTAATGCGTGTCTTGGGAAATATTATGTATGGGAGCAGTCATCCAGCTCGTCGAGACTCCCTGGAGGTCTCTTCTTCTTCTTCTTCGACTTGATTAAATGCTCGACATTATTCACACACAGCTCGCAATTATATTTTCTATTTCGTGAGGGAATCTTATAAAGTGAAACTTTTTGTAACTTGCCAGCAGAGTGAAGTATAATTTTCTGCACATGTTGATTGCGGCCGTGATGAGGACGCTGCTGTTGTCTACTAAATACAATTTTTTACCAAAAAGATCATCATCATCGTCATCATGCAGAAATGGATAAAACGTAGTTACATTTACAGCAGCTTTCTTGTAGCAAGTTTGGATGGTACAATATAATGGCGAGATGATGATGATGATCATAATAATAAAGAGATAGGTTTTTTAAATTCTTTCAATACGCATAGGTTAATGTTTTCATTTAACGTTCCGGAGAAGATGAATGCACGCAGCGATACAAAATGCAATGGAGAGATGAAAAAAGAAGGAAGAATTGATGGTTGACGATTCAATTAACGAAACTGTTAAAGACTCTTTGTATCAATGTTAATGAAGACACACGTTTTTGTTGTTTTGCTGCTGCTGATGCTGCTGAGCGAGTACATGAACATGAAAAAAACACTTGAGCTAGACGTAAATTTTAAATCGTAGCCAGCCAGCACTTTTACTTTTCGTCGATCAGACAGAAGGCTTTGATAATAATAATAATAATTAAGCAGCCAACATAACACCATCATAATATAACTATTTTATTCTGCATTTTATATTGACGAGCTACGTGGTTAATATCATTTTATTCTTCGTTTTATTCACAATCATTCTCTTTCCTTCTGTCTCTCGATTCTATGTGTTTGGATTTTATTTGAATGCCAACAGTCTATTGAAAACTGAGTGAAGATGACATGTGTATTCATATACAACAGACATGTGAACATAACATTCATGTAGGTAGTCATGACTGACAAATACTCATTTATATTCACACATATTATGATGCTCATGATGGTGATGGCGAGGAGGACAAGTCGACAACTATTTAACTTTAAATTGCAACTTACAAAAGGGCAGTGCCTTTTGTGACGGCAAAGTCATCCTCATCAACATCATCATTATCAACCCCACCATCACATCTTCTTTTCTTAGCCTCTTTCAGTCGATTTAAAAAAAGTTCTCGTATGAAGAAAAGAAACAAAAAATTATGGCAAAGAGATTGCCATTATTAACCAAAATTAGAGCTGACCTTTTTCAGATTATTTATAAAAAATATTGTTTGTCCGTCTGTCTCGAATCATGGTGAATAGATATTTATTGCAAAAAAGAGTAAAATCCTTTTATCAGCTTTCCCAACTGTTGTCCAGTGTTAAATAAGTCTTTAATTTTGTATTAAAAACATCACGCAAATAATACAACATTTTACGTATCGCTACTTTTGTACTTTAAAAATATTCTTTATTGCCGCTGACGCTGTGGTATTCTATATGATATAGATGATAAAATGGACACTTTAATTTGCCAAAACCTTCCTTTTATCCTGTCTTCTTCCTTTCTTTTGCCCGTCGTGAAGAAGAAGACCTTATCACTATTTGGTGTCTTGCTGCCACCTCCTCCCTCTCTTCGTCTTTTATCCATCTCACAAAGAGTATTTTATCGTTTCACAAAAAGATCCTTAGCGAAATCTATCCATGAAACTGCACCATCATACGTACATACTTTGCTCACATAACATCTACTAATAATAATATGTGTAATCACTCATTCATTCATTCATCCTCAACTCTTTTTTTAAGGAATGAAAGTGAATTTAATTATTTCACGGTCGAGGGGAATGACGGCAACGAATTGTCTTGCTCTTTTGTTTTCACAATAGATACCTATGTACATACTATGTACTATTCTGTAGTAGTCGTATTAGCGGTTCATCATGAGACTTTAACAAAAGCGTCATTATTTTTCGAGCAAGTAAATAAGTACACAAGAGCAAAACGAACATGGGTTCATCGTAACCAAGTAGTATCAAGTCAAGTATGCCTCATGTAATATTATCCATTTTGACATTTTTTATTGCTCCTGCTCCTTCTCTTGTAATAAACAAGTGGTTACAAATTACACTTGTTGTGTGTAACATTGTCAGTTTCAATGGAATCATCTTCATTTCGTTGCTAACGCTTGATTGAAAGGAATATTATTGTGTACAGCACAGGGAAAAGTGAACGGACGACTACATACACAACCTTTTTTATTTTAAAAACCGGCTGTATGTTCACCTTGTACTTTTTTCAGTAATTAAAACGTAAATATGCGCGTAGTCTTTTTTGATTCTGTTTCATAAGCAACACGGACTTTGTCAAGGTAGCAGCGTTGGCAAAGTATTTTATATTATATGAAAACTAGTTGTCACATTCATTAAATTTTTAAATATATTTATTATTGCACACACCATGAACCTGACTATATAAAGTTTTATTATAATCTCATGCTCGCTCACCGTGCTTTCCTAACAGTTTCCTTATATATTTAGAAAACGCTCTTTTGTTTTTGTCATTTTTATGCCCTCAACTCTTACAGACTCAAGACTTACAGTTAAGCATTATTTTTTGAAAAAAAAGAAGAATCTTTTTGGTGGCACTGAAATAATGACAAGATAAAGGGAAATGACCACCACGTCAAAAGAGGCAAGCCCTCTTCTCTTTTGTGTGTATGATTATGTTTTTTGCTATTTGCTCATCATCAATATTTTTATGCATGCATGTGTTAATATTATCATTAGGCGGAGGAAAAGGTGGAACGATGGCTTAGTCAAAAAAGCGGCATGTAGTGCAGCAGGAATATATTGTGGTGACTTGGTTAAGGTAATGCCAATCTTAGAAATCTAAAAAACTAAACTGAACTTGAGGTCATCATTACTTATCAAATTCAAACATCACGTTATACACACGCATTATTATTATTATTATTGCTATTATTCTGCTTTAAAAAACCTGCTGTATATTTATATCTTGCACCGCATATTTCATATTATGCAATACATTACCGATCTGTACTTGATAATGATAGCATGTTAAAACAGAAAGTTGTCTGATGCTATACTACGTTTGTAGAGTTGCTGCTTTGCTTGTGTGCGCTTGTGATGATGATGAACTTTTCATTCAACGTCGATGATATGATGCCGTGTTATAGGTGAGGCCTCTATATGAAACCGCGGTGCACTTTTGTGTTTATTGTTGATGATAAGGAATACTTTATTGCACGAAACCTTCAAAAGGATCTTCTCGTGTCACGCAAATTTTCTGTTTTATCTTTTAATGTGCCTACGTGCTTTTACGATATTATTATGCACACTTATATAATATGGCATTAGTGTACCTATAAGTTTTTTTTAAATATGTTTTTTTCCTGCTGTTGTCTCTCCTTTCATGATGATACCTGATTAAATAAGGTGCTTGTGCGTACGTACCTATACTTGTGCACAAAAAAGCTCATCATCATCGGAATAATTAATAGAAAAAGAAGAAACTGGGAAAGAAAACATTGTACATTCAATGTATCTATCTGTTGTATATATGCATGTACGTATAAAAGGTAATGGAGATGATGATGATGGTGTCTTCCTGATTTGTTTTTGACTATTAGACATGCAAGCATTAAAAAAGAAACCTCCTTTAAGACATTTTCATATGATTATCATCATCTCATGTTTTGAAAAAAGCATTATGTCTGCATTTCTCCTAAATTTTGTTTAGGATTCTCATTATGGTATTATTAAGAAAAAACTAGAAGATGAAAATGAAGAAATTACTTTTGATTTTTTTGAAGAATAAAAGGATGAACTCTCACTTATAAATAATAATTAACATTCGAAATGAATTTCATTAGTGTTTCACTTCTCCTTGAAGAAAACACATTTTTGTTTACGAAATGAAATAAAGATGGTTATTAACATGATGAACTTTTTGATGTTTTGCGGGCGAGAAATGAATAGAATAATCATCCCACTCTCACGCCACGCTCACTTGTCTTTGTTGATACTTTTTTTGTGAATTTAGACATTCAGTTCCTTTTCATTCGTTCACTTCATGTCAAACTTTTCATTTTTTTAAAAAGAAATTCAATTTTTTAAAGGCAATAATAGAAAAAAAGGATGGAAATTGGTGTGTGGTAGGTGTATTTAATTGTCCTTGTTCCTCTTGCGGAGTGACGATTATATGATCACGACGACCATGATGATGGTGCTACACACATGACGCCATGTTCTCGCCAATTCTCACGAACGACATTTTTTGCAATAATCTATATATGTAAATTATCTACATTTTATACACACATAACTCTTTTTTAGTGTTTCCGGAGTCTATGGGGAGAGGACACGAAAAATGACAGCACATTTAGCACATACTTAAATAAATAAAAAAAAATCTCTATAGTAAATAAAATTATATGCGTGTTCTCCCTTCGTTCGTCCCACTGTATTTTTAATAGTAAATTGAGTTCAATTGTTACTAAAATTGTCTTTCTTGATCCCTAACGTAGACGTGGTGGCGTTTTCAACATGTTCCACTTCACACGCACTTTTCAGGACATTGACATGTGTGTTGTTTGGTGGTGGTGCAGTGGTAGCGGCTCTTTTTCTAGTTTTCTGGTGACATGATCATGCTGCTGTTGGCCCAAATTGTAAGAAGAAAGTACTTATTTGTGAATTATGACATGGAATCTACTTAATATAATATAGACGTACAGCATAGCGAGCGAATATAAAAGCTGTAGAAAACGTGCCTCCGTCTCTCCCTCTCAATGTTTGTACACTAGCATTACTTGAAAATCTACAACTTTTTTTCCTTCTTTGATTCTCTCTCTCTCTCTCTGAATTTAGCAATGTAAAGTAGTTCCAGAGATTTTCTTGATAATAAAAACATAAAAACATCTGTTGCCAACTTGAATACTCTTTTCATTCATCTCTCTGATTTTTAGGTGCTTTTCTTCTACTTTTTTCCTTCAAAAGGAAACGAGAGAAAGATCGGGTGACTGTTAAACAAAAGGAAAAAGAGTAGTAGTAGTTTCAGCATTCATAAAAATGATTTACTCCTTCTAAGGTAACTGCCAAAAAATAAACTTACTTTCCTTTGCCTGTTGGCAGTGGTAAGGCTATTCCGTGGTAGTTGTGTGGTGGTGGTGCTAACATGCTGGTATCAGCTGCAAGTGCAAATGAAATACTTTCAAGAGTTTCAAGCACCTATTTACTACATAAAAATAATACCTAGAGAAGGAAACATTTTTTGTCCATGTATGAAAAGTTTATGCAAATCCTTCATCAGAGAGAAGAAGCAGAAGAGGAGAATAATGGACAGAGAGAGAAAATTCCACATGCCAGTAGAAGCTACAATTCTGATGCTGTTGCTGAAAATATATGTACATACTTTCCTCTAATCAAAACAAGATGAAATGTTTTTAATGACATTATTTATTTTTAATGAATCAATCTTTTAGAGAATGGCAAATTTATGCAAAAAGTAGAGGATAAATTTTTTGTGTGCAATATTTGCATGAATATTTATTAAATCTAGTGTACAAGTCAGCAAGGCTGGTCTCGTGTCAGTGCTCACTTGCAAAAAAGATGCAATAAATACTACCGCAAGTAAAATCAACACATAATTTGTACACTGGTGAGAAAATTTCACATGCCAGTAGAAGCTACAATTCTGAGGCTGTTGCTGAAAATATATGTACATACTTTCCTCTAATCAAAACAAGATGAAATGTTTTTATTGACATTATTTATTTTTAATGAATCAATCTTTTAGAGAATGGCAAATTTATGCAAAAAGTAGACGATAAATTTTTTGTGTGCAGTATTTGCATGAATATTTATTAAATCTAGTGTTCAAGTCAGCAGGGCTGGTCTCGTGTCAGTGCTCACTTGCAAAAAAGATGCAATAAATACTACCGCAAGTAAAATCAACACATAATTTGTACACTGGTGATTTCAATCTGACCTCATAAAAATGAGTAATTGCAAAAAGGCAATATAGTGTAGTATCTCAACTGAAAATCTCCGCATTCACAAATAAACAAAACAATAGATTTATGCCATCATCACCATCATCAGCCACAAAAACAATTGTTGTTTTAGTGGCGGTGATGGTGGTTGCTGTGAGGTGGAAGTAGTTTTGCATTTTGTTCAATATATTTCCTTATACTGTGCATATATACACTGATGAGAATGAGATAAATCATTATGAGATCTTCCTGCTTTACCCGACCCGTTCCCTATTAAATTACCATGATGGTGATGATCACTTTCAGCTCAGGCACAACCTTTCCTCCACTACTTCTACCACTACTACTACTACTACTGTTACAGGTAAGTAAAGAGATTTTTATCTCAATCTGCTACGGCTCTCTGCTACCACCTTTACTCGTACATATACCAAGTGCTAACAACCAAACCAAACCAACAAAAAACAATGACAAAATAGGAAGCCAGAGTAGAACTGATCCTGTCCTGTTGCTAGTGTGGTGCTGCTGCACTTAAATCGTTTCATAATTTAATTATTGCGTCACTTTTCATGATGATTTATTCACACTTGTTTTTTTTTCTATAAAATATTCACCCTATGCAAATGAAACACAAATGTTTGTTGTTTCTGCGAAAATGATGGCGAGATAGAGACACTATGACAGAGAGCGAGAAAAAAGGAAGAAATTATGGCATTAATGTAGAAAAGTGCATATAATTCTCCCTCCGTCTACCTACTACGGTCATAATCATGAAACAGACAGTGCTTACAAATTCAAAGTCATGCTGTTTCTTATATTTGCGATGTTATCTACACCAACTTCATTATCTTGAATGGCTCATTCCATCCTTTTTATTGCAATTTTATGCTGTCAAAGAAGTAGTCATCGTAACACCACCACCATCACCACAACTAGTACTAGCCAAGAAAATGATCCACCCGCCGTATTAACGTTTCTTTTACAATACTTAATAATAATCACAAATTGTAAATAGAAGTACGATCAAGACGAAGAAGCCGCAAGAAAATCGTGCCTTTTTGAATGACTATTGCTTTTTTACAGAAGAATTAAAAAATATATTGTTTTAGTGCATGCATACTATTTAGTTGCGATGATGCATAATATACCCACATCATTGCATATTTAATAGAATAAATCACAGTTCCTCTCTCTCTCCACAGGTTAGTCCATGTTTTTTTCAGCCAGTTTTCAAGAGGAGGATTGACGTGGTGCGTGTACTCTGTTGTACCGTGCCAATATATTTGACTAGTAAACTGGCCACAAGAACCAGTACCAGTGATGATGATGATTAACAACGACTACGACGTTGAGCATGTCGATGATGGTGTCTAATTTAACGTTTCACAAGTCATTATTTCATTCATACACGAATGCACAACATCATGCATTTGCATTGTAGTAGGGGTATATTTTTATTTTCCATTGACTAACTCACTCGACTCTGCTCTCTTGTTGTTATTGTTGTAGTTCAAGTTGCAACAACAACGGAAGGGATTTCAACTTCAACTGGTGGCGTAAACCTCCTCTTAAATAATATAAAAGAACATGCATGTCGATTATTATTGTTTCTATTTTTAAACTGGCGGTGCTGACAGCATCAAATTACACGCTTATCATCATCATCATCCTGAGGAGGATGAAGTTTACCAAAAATTACTACGGTGATAAAACGTGCTTCCCTTTTTAAATGTTAGTCTTTTACTCGTCTACCTCCAAGGAGGTGTTTAATAAAAAAAATCTTAACAGTGCAGTCCCTCGTTTCTCTTCCCTTTCGAATATCTCTTTCGTTGATCATCATCATGATCTTCGCAACATCATCATCAGATTATTATTGCCAGCAAAAAAGAAGCATCACAGCAGCCTACCCTTTAGTTCCAATCACCAAATCTGCCTAATATGCAATAAATAAAATGGTTATGGGCTCTCCTATTCTTCTGTTGTGTGGATTAAACTAAATGCAAAGGTATGCATGGTGCGGCGGTAGTGGTGGCGTGGTGGTGGCGGTATGGTACTCCTCTTTGTGGTCGTCGAAACATTTCTTGCATAGATAAACAGATCCTGCATGATAGTTAATTGCATCAAGTGCAACATTTAGTTATTCATGTTAGACTTGGATTATGCCATGCCATTTGCATTTTACGAAAGAATTTTCAAATTAGCATTTTAGATACTTGGCGTTGTTGATGGCACTTGGCAGGATTCCTTTTGGTTCAAATGTTTTTTTATCTTTCGTATTTTTTATTCTTCTTCTTCTTCATCTGCTTCTTGGGGTGATTTATGATTACGTAATTCTATAGGACTCACCTCAGCAACGGGAGATATTAGCATTCAACCAACATGTGTCATTCCTAATCAAAGTCTTTTAACAGCAGCAACAACCATTAGCATTTGAATTGCACGAAAAAAGAAGATACATACATTTTTTTACAACCAAGCAAACTTTTTTCTTCTCTTTACCACCACACCACACAGTGCAACATTATATTATTCGATTTTGTTGCCGATGAAGAGGAACAATTGGAATTCGAATGAGTGATCTAACGAAACTAACGTCAATGCAAGAGAGAAAGAATAAAGAAACACAAGCACCACCCTAATTTATATTGACGATTGCCATGAACATGTTATGGATGTGATTTGCTATTTTTATGAGTACAATGAACTTGTATCGCTCTCCCTTAAAGAGTATCAGTGGCGAGAGACACTGGTGAAATGAGAAAAAAATAAGAATCAAAAAGACCAGACCGGTAGCGCACCCATCGGATATATCAGAAAACGGAGGGGATGTAATCCTCACCCACATAAAAAAGATTATGTATGTACTCTACCTTTTAAAGATTTATTCATAGACTCTTTTTGTATCGAAATACTAGCAGCAGGAGAACTTAATGCACTGATCATATCCAACACAAGACAAACAGACAATATTATCAATAACGTCAAGTCAGGATATTACCAGTACACTACTAGGTCCTACACTCTTCTTAATAACTTTGGCTTTAGGCAGAGCATCGTTAATTTACCAATTCACCAGTCGGTGGGTCGTGCAAATACTCAGCGTTTTTCACGAAAATCAAGTGGAGAAAAAGTAAAAAAGAGGAGCAGTGCAATTCTTTCTTTTTTCTCTCTCTCTCTTTACAGTAAAAAAACAGATCCTTCCTTATTTTCTTCTTTGCTTTTTATTATTATTATTTTTTTAGTTGCTAGAAGGAACAGACAAACAGGATGGAGTGCAAGTGGAGAAAAAAGAAATACGAAGGCGAGGAACAAGATGTAGTAAGAAGCGGACCAAAATCAAATCACTATCTCTAAGATGTGGGGAAAGATAGGTAAAACCTGCATTATTTGTCCGCATACAGATCGAATCTATGGATGTGCTTAAAAACTGTACGTATATATGAGTGTGCATAGCAGCACAGCAAGCAAAGAGGGCAGAAAAAAAGGAAGGAGTAACACGCACACAGTGTGAGTGAGAGAGAGAGATACATAATACATATATATTATATATGTATGGTTTATGATGATGACTTTTTTCTAGGTTTATCCGCAGCTTGTTCCCTCTTTCTTAAAACTGTAAGCCACAAATGTAGTAAAAAGGGCGAACATAAAAAACATATATTTTTGTAAGTAAAGAAACACCCCAATGAAAACGTAATAACCTATACCTTAGGCAACAAATCCACTTGTGCCATGCCACACGGCCAACAATAAACCAAACTTGCAGGTAAGAAAAAAGGATGGATCAAGGCAAGGGCGGAAGGAAGAAGAAAGCAAAAGCACCTGAACTACTACTACTACTACTGCTGCTCGGCTTGTACATTCTTTGTCACGCTTTCAATAACACTGCACAAGACAAGAAATGTGGATATATTGATTAGATTACCTATAATATAGGTATTATTTAGAGCTGAAGAATAAATAGTATTACGGTCTTTTCATTTATTTTTGTGCACGCAATTTACGACAAACAAGTTTAATCTTTATTGCATTTTAAGTGTATTATGCAACGCCAAATGTTTTGCTGTTTTTAAAAAATACCCTGTAATTGTTTAGAATCTTAATTTTTGAGAACACAATAATGTTGTTTCCCAAAAAAAGCCATTTTATTGTTTAAACTTGGTTTGCGCAATAACAATTGCCTATTGCCTATACTCTAAAAACGGATCTACTTTTAACAAGTTAGTTCCACTTTTCATAGATCCTTATCCTGATTCCATCCCAAAATCTCAATCCCAAAATAACAATGGATCTATCAACAAAAATAGGGCTACTTCTGTTTGGAAAAAACATTTGCAAGTTTTTGGGTAATATACGTAGTTGGGTTTTTCATTTTCATCAAAAATAATTTGTTTTGAGTGGAGTCACATTTTTCATTACATCTCATCCTCTAGATTTTCTGATCCTACACTGCAATTTGATATGTACTGTTATTATTTCGCGTTTATACTTTTTTCTGCATTTAAAATCCGAAAGCACCATCAATTACTGTTTTGGTTGTAAAAAATGTTTGTTTGAGTGAAAATTGCTAGAAGCGCTCTTTTTCAGGAAGATTAAAAAACTGGCATAATAATGTTTAAAAATGAAAGCGCACATTCTACGTTTACATCAACTGCCAATAATAATTTTGATGATGGTGGTGGTGATGAGGAGGAGGAGGATGATACTTGTGCTTGTTCTTGCTTCAATAGTTGCTAACGTTAAAGTGTTCATGTTCCTTTCATGGAAAAAGAGAAAAAGGTAGCTAAAAAAGCTTGCTCATTAGTTTCTTGTTTGATGAAAAACAGAAAACTGAGATGAGCTTACCTCCTGTTCGTATGAACCATGAAAATTAGGGTTTCTTGGAACACACTGAAAGTAAATTAAGAGCGTGTAGCGGTAACGCTGAGCAGTGTAATTAGGAACGGTAATTGAATTGAAAAGAGAAAACTGATTCATTAAAATTTGTTTTTATAACACGGGAGCAAAATAGATGGCAAAACGGGACATGATCTTATGCAAAGCACATGAGATATCCAGTGGAGCACACGCTTCACTTATCATAATTATTTAATAAATAATTTATTACCTTTAAAATTTACATAAAAACGACTTACAACGTCAATTTATTTTATTAAAAAAGTTTTATTCTGCTGCTGCTGTTTTAGTTTGCATTACATTAAATTCTCTCACAGTTTTTATTGTCAAATGCCTAAACGTATTATTTTTTGGATACTTTTCCTTAATAAACTCAAGCAATGTATTCTTGCTGGTTGCGTTTCGCATAAATTATTAAACGAGTAGAGGAGAATGAATGAAAAAAGTTTTTATTGGCACTCTGTTCCGTTTACAATGCTCACGCAACAGTCCTCGTGTTAAAGGGAAATGAAATGCAAATTCCAACATACGCACTTTTTACTCTTTTTTTAGAGAATGTCATAAACTAGTAAACTGTGGAACGGTGCAATACGTTGATTGCTTTGAATGATATATGTACGTACATTGTTCAAGGCAAGGTAAGCAAAAGGGTATGCTCACTGCATTCAAATGCCAAGAAAATGTGTAAAAAAAGACAAATAGACGAAATGAAAAGTGTGTTGACAAAATGTATTAAATTACACGTTTGGATCACTTGTTTCTCAAAGTTTGGTAGAAATGATTGGTATTGGTAATGACAACATTATAAATAATCAGAAAATTGAACATGGTCATGCTTGAATTTGCTGTAAGCTCAACCCTGAAAAAAAACTCATAAGCATGGACATGAAGATTTCATAGTTTTTACCAGCAAGCAACTTCCAAAAGCGAAGCAATGATGCAGTCGCTGCTCCTGTGGAGAGAGAAAATGCTAGGTTTAAAAAAACTAATTGGTGTGTTGCTTGTGATACCTTGTAGTTGGGTTGCTACAGGTTTTTTTCTTCCTTACTACTTACTACTCCTGCTGGTTGGGTGGTCTTTCCCGATATCATGACAACAATGTAGAGTTGTGTTGTTGTTATTCCCAAAAATGTGTGAACTTTTTGTGTGATAGCGATGATGAGAATGATGTTATGATTATGAAATGAAAATTGTTCAGTGCACTTTGCTCATAATATACTTACTTTATTTTATACTACAGCAACAAAGCCAGCTGCAACTCACGCAAAAAATCTCTCTACCACCACCACCACCACCAACATCAGTGGAATGAAATGAGTAATATAATGGATATTACGGAAAAACTTTTTTCGTACACTTGGTTACTTTCTCTTCCCAATGCCAATGATGATCACGATATTATATTCCTCTAAATAATGGTCTTACTTAGTTTTTCGCTTTGCGTTTTCGTTTTTAGGAGTGTTTTTTGTGTCTCCAATAAGAAATTTCCAGCTGCTTTTTAAACGCACACACTGTGTGCACATTTAACTTTTTGCATAGAATATGCAGAGAAAGAAATGAAAAGAAGAAAGAGAATTATCATCATTGTTATGAGCATCATGCAAAGTGCAAATAAAATGGAAAACTGATTTTTAGAAAGATGCTTGGAGTAAACATGTCAGTAGTATGTATTCAATAATGGCAATTTGTCGCACATCTTCTTTGCCAACAACCATGTTACTTAATCTATCCATTAAAATAATGATTATCATGATGACTGTGGGTTCAGCCATATGTTTGTTTTGACAACAGCCCATTTTACTTTTCAATAAAAAATTTAGGTAGGTACATACACACATGCAACATTAACGTAGATAAATATAAGCCTCAACAACAACAACAAAGCACAATCAAGCAGATGTATGCTTTTAATGCATGTCGTCTGTCATCATCATTTGATGGGATAAGCAAAAACAACAAGAGATCAGTTCAATTATAATATTATTTACCTGCACACTACTATAAAGTTATTATTATTTTGTTTTAAGGAAACTTGCAGTAATCATTATCCGTTGTAACTTGATTATTCATGATGCTTGAGTGGTTTCGCAGTTTGTGGATGCAATTCCATATCGAGATTATAGCACCCAGCTCTCTTTAAACGAGTCCTTACAAATCAATACTTGATGCAAAATGTACGCATAAAAACTTCATGCTTTTAGAGTAGATACACAAATTAAATTGAGCTTCCCTTTTTATCATCCTTTTTACTCAAAAATATTATAGAAAACGGGTGCTGCTGAAGCAACGGCAGCGCATTTACTTTATAGAGAAGAAAAAAACTACCCACGTAAGAAGAAGCATGCGCCATGCGCTAAATGAACTTTATTATTATTTCAGTGCTATTGACCATCACGTCCGTTTTCTTGGAAGTGTTGATTGCTAATCAATAATGAGCCATATTTGGATCAGAACTAATCTTACGAGGATATTGTGTTCAGAGACAAAGGTAATTAAAGAGTTTCTTACAAAAGGTAAAGTTAAACAAAGCAAATAAGTCGCAGCAAAAAGATTTTTTAATGAAAAAGTTGTGCTGCACACTGAATATTTCAACTTGATCATGTGTCTTTTATGGCAAATTCAAGATCCATGTTTCACGGAAAAAACAGCGTAGTCGTAAAGTAGTCAGGTTAACTTGACAAAAAACTGAATAAAGTTCATTTGCCGATATAAAAAGGATAAAGTCCCAACCCAACTCCCTTGTTTATTTTACCTTCAAGAGAACTTTACAATAGTTTTTATCCTTTTCAACACTCTCCTCCCTCTTTTCCTTCTGAATAATTTTCCTATGCTCGTTTAATCGACCATCGAATTGCACTGCATTGCCGTCATTGTCTTTGAAAGTTTTTAGTCAATTTCTGCTTGTTGATAAAAAAATAAGGCATAAAAAAACTTTTGCTTAATCGTTTGCTAAAATTGCTTTTTCCAGAATTTCCTCGGAAAAGATTGATTAATTTTGTTGAGAGTGTATTCTTTCTTACCTAAATGTTTTTATGTGTACATTGTAAAATGTGTGAGGGAACGGTTTGCGTCATCTCAAGTGATAGTGGCAGTAGCTCTCTTACTACGACTAGGTACTACGCCTTCTCCCATATTGAACTGCATATCTTTCAGCTTGTTGAGAACAATTGAAGCACTAATGAACACTGGCAAAAACGAGTGCTCTTTTTCAAAAGAGCACGCTAAAATATAGTTAAGAACTAGACGTGTACTAATATATTATACATGTATTGGCCAGCAGCAGCAGTAGTAGTTGAAGTGGAATCCACGTGCCAAAGTGAGATAGGAAGGAGAAGAGGTCAAAAGGCTATATTAGTAGAGACTGGCTACATTCATTACGTTTAACTTTGGACAAGTTTTTGATATGAGATAGCTCCAGAAAGAAACAACTTGCTGATGGTGATAAAGTACAAGAGATACAAGCAGAAGAAGAATACGACGGAGAGGAGAAGGGAGAAAAAGAAGAGCTCTTGAGAAATTCATTCTTGCTGACAAATCTTTCATTTCAGGCCTACTGTTGCTCCCTCACCATCATCATCATTTGAGTGAATGAGTGAGTGGTAGTCGGTCGGTAGTTGTTACAAGTTGCCAAATAAGGTCAACTGAAAAGAAAGAAAAGCAGGTTCAGCACATGCACCCATGCTAAAACACGTATATCAATGATGGATAATATCATCACCATCAACAGCAACAACCTTATTACATTTATCCAGCAAGTTTTGCAACGAAACAACAAAACAACAAACAAGTACAGAGAAGGAGATGTTATAGGGACTGATTTAGGTTTCCCACTTGTGATACTTGTTTTCGTTGTCACAAATCACAGCCTTGTTATTGTTCACTTAAATAAAGAAAGAGAAAAAGTTAAAGCAGCAGAAAAAAAACTATTTTATTCCATAATCTTTTGCATGCGAATGCAAATGAAATATTTATCATGCACGACAATGTAAAATTTTCCATGCAATAAACATTACACCTTTAGGTAAGCTTATTCTTATTATATTATTAATTCTTCCATGTATTTTCTTACACCTGCCTGCCCAAGAGGTTCAAGTGAGACAGAGAGGGAGAAAAAAAGATAAATAATGGGACTACAGTATTGCGAAACATTTTAACGTTATAATCGTATCCAGGCAACAGAAGCAAATGAAAACAGAGATTTCTGTTCAAAGTAAGGAATCAAGTAATTTGATAGATATGTGCGTCAGGGATTCAACTACAAAAAAATATTCCATGCTCCATGGATCTGCTGATTAGTATTTCCTTATAAATATGAGCAAAAGTTGGAAGGAAGAAGGAAAGAAAAAACCAAGTAATGGAGGAATGCTGTTGGCAAAAACAAGTAATCTGATCACACTTGTTTTGTTGTTTAAACTTTTGAAGAAAAAAAAGTTGTAATGAAGCTGTTTTTTATATTTTAGTGTAAACTAATCGCAGCAAAACATGACATGCATAGCATCCAATAAATAACGTTGTCATGATAATCCACCACCACCAACAGCGTCCAAGCATTACGCACCAACACCATCAGTTGTCGTTCATAAATCCCAGATTCCCCGTTGCAATCAAAAATCAAACAAGTTTATACGGCAAAAGCTCAGAAAACAACATGGCAAGGCAATAGAAATAATAATAATTTACTGTTTTTAGTCATCATTTATTTGAGGCCCTCATCAATAAGACCTGATTGGATGGATGGTGTGAATATTATCAATGTTTATTATGGATATACTTACCAATAATGGAAAAAAACACTGCTCATTTATTTATATAAACTAGCTCCCATTTAGTCAGTCACTCAACAGCAGAAGCAAAAACAATCATCCAACTAGCGCTTTCGCTCTCGTTGTCGTGTAACAAGTCAGGGATTTTGAAACTGATACTTTTTTACGATAATTTGTTGTTTACTTTTGACTTGTAAGGTTACCCTTATTGACGTAAAAGGCAGATGATATGCTGCAGCAGCAAATGAATTAGGTATATGCGAGAGGAGTAGAAGAGCATGATCACGATGATGGTAGTTAGTGAGCGGTTGACTGACGCAATTTATCTACCGTGCCGTGGTGTAATGCGTACCTACGTACTTTTCTTTTCGTAACAGTTTTATTTAGTGCTCCCATAACATACAAAATAAAATTTGCTTGCAAGCAATGTAATCTGGGTATTTGTCTAGAGGAATGGCACTACTCTGCTGTTGTTGCTGTTACGTAGGTATATAAAGATTAAAGTAAAGCAGCATGTCAAAATAAATTTGTACACAAAAATCGTTTAATTTACACACAAATGAAATCTAAACGAATACAATGTTTACAAAATGCCAGTTAGTTAGAAAGTACACAATTACGGAGCAAAAATGTGTATTAACTTAATTTGGTAAAGATGTCAAAATGTGTTAAATTATCTGAGAAAAAGACTTGACATTTTGAAGAAGAGGTAACAGCAATAAGATGATCACATTATAGACATTATTACTTTTTTTACCTGGTGTACATTTTTTAATGAGTAATAATAGCACACATACTTACATCTATACAAATATGTCATGAAGAAGAATGAAATGCCTTGGCGAGATCATTTTTAAAAAGAGTGTACGTACTGCTTGACTTACTTCTTTGAGGCACCAAAAAGAGAAAAATTACTCATATAAATAAATTGTTGTTGTTGTTGCTGTCGCTGTTGCGTTGTTTTGTTGTATTTTAGGAATACAGACACGGCAATAATAATAAGCACAATAATAAATACGTAAAAGGGGTAATTTTTCCATTCCTTTTCTGTCACAAGTAAATGCTTTAATAATAATATTATATTATATTGTTGTAGATTAGTACTTTTTGTACGATGATGATGATGATGCTGTTGAAAGATGGAACCTAGTGCGAAGATGATGACGATTATCACGACCAAGACGACTTGAAGCGACGCGTGGTTCATCACAGAGATAGATACACGGGACAAGTTAGGCGATATTTTGCAAGAGCATTTTGTGTCTCCTCAAAAAGCATCATACTCATCAATTTTATTCAAAGCATCACAATTTTTTCCTCTTAAAAACAACAAGCAATAAAAATGTTTTCTTGCCATATAATGCTCACTGTTTGTCATTTTCAAAAGATAAATGGATTCTCTTCTTTTTCACATTTACAAAACATTTTATATTATGGCGCATAGGTGAGTAGGTAGGTATTTGTGTTCATATAATGCAGTTTTAAAAATACCAAAACAATCAGCAGTATCAACAACATTTTTTTGGCTGCGCTACACTGCAGCCGAAACAAACTGAGGAGAAATGGTATGTCGACTCTGTTTGCTTTTTGGAAATTGAAAGTATTTGCCTCTGTGTAAATATAGTGATATTAGATATTAGCATGTGTCAAAGTTTCATGGAATGGAGTAGTCGCGAGTTTGCAAGAGATAAATATAAGCATTTTGTTGACGATAATGATGATGACAATATGCTATTGTACACTCAAGAGTAAAACTCCTCGTTGAATCGTTTGAGTAAACTTTAACTAGGTACTCAAGCGTCACTTTTGAGCATACCTCAAATAAAAAAGTCAAAGGAAAAAATACCAGGCGATTGCTTTCCCTCTTTTCAAATGCAATATTCTAAATATATCCTAATATCCTCTTATTTCACTCTTTTTTAGACAACAACTCTGATGCCTTTTTGTTGCTTGTTACTAATACTGCCATTGTACTGTTTTCAAATGTCAGCAGTAATCAGCAACATTTTAAATAACAATGCAAAATATTATGTACTCTGTGGCCATATATTTTTAAAACTATTTAGGTACATGTGTGTTCGTATGTGGCGTTTTCAACGTTTTCTACTGGTACTGGGAATGGAGCAATTAGAGTCACGACTCACGACAGTAATTAGCTACAACAAATAACGCACAACAATGTCAGATAAACTATTAAACTAGCAAATAGTATTTTTCAAAGCTTTTTTACTGCATTTTTTCTTCCTTTCTCTACCAGATTAAGGTTATCATTCGTTTGTAATGAAAATAGAAAAAAAGCGTATAATGTTCAGTGCATTCATTATTAAAACAAAACATGCGAGCAAGCAAACATGGGATTTTAAAGAAACATACATATCTACAAATTTATTATTATTACCTGTTTCTATAGGCTAAATAATTTTATAGATTAAATCGAGTGTAAATGTCAGAGTTGTCTATCTGTCGTTCCAAAATAAATTGCATATGCAGTAAAAATGTAATGAGTATTTGATTGCAATTTTGTACTTATTCAGCGTGACAATACATTCAATAATCGCACACTTTTGAAAAACTCTTTTACTATTGAAATGTGATAAGGAATGATTACATCATTAACTTCGTCACCACAATCATCATCATCATCTACTTGCATTTGACACATATAGGCATTTATTATTGTTATTATTACTTATTTATTTATTATTGGAAAAGGAATCAAAAACGTTTCCTTTGAAACCCCAGAAGCTTTTCTTTTATTTCTACAAACAAGACAAAAGGCAAAGTTTCAGAAGGATAATTAATGCCATTTGATTATCTTTTGCTGAAGGCGGCATTTCTATTACTCTCCGTTTGTGTTGGTGCGGTGGTGAGTATTTTATTCACAACACAAAACACTGCTATTTAGATGCTGTTTTCCGATAGCCTAGAGCAAGGAGCAAGGGACAAGCCAATGAGCTTAAGCTTAAGTCAACTACTATGTTCGCTATATTACTATTATTATTATCATTATTATTGTTGTTATTATAGCAGCAGCAGCAGCAGCAGCAGCAGTAGTGTAGTAGCTTACAACAAACAACAATTACAAATTATTATAAAAGAAAATGAGTAGACTTTATCTTTTCTGATAATCAGCAACAAATTGTGTTCATCAGTTTTTGTTGCTGAGAAAAAGTTGCGGCGGTAGTAGTAGTAGTAGTAGTAGTAGTAGTATAAGTAGTAAGTGACGAGGAGGACACGACACCAGCAAAAGCTTCTCCTTTTCTCTGCCCACTACTAATTGTTTGCTACGTGCTTGCTGGTAGATATATTATTTTATTATTTTACTATTATGTGTAGCAAAAGTATAGGTATGATATAACATGATTTATGGCATATTATTACTTATGCATGCACCACTACTTCTTCAAACTAACCATAAACAACACATCAGCATAGTTATACACACATTGCATATAGTGAGCTACAAAACAGGCACAACAAAATGAATTATGACTTGGCTTGGAACTTGCTGTTTGTGTTTATTTGTAGCTTAAATATATTGTTGGTGTGTTTGCTGATGATTAAATCAAAAAGACTCTGAAGATTAATAAGCAGCAGGCAAAACAAAACGGCAACAGTTCATCGTCATATTATATTACATATATTCGCGAAGACCTCTCTCTCAAGAGCGCGTGGAGATTTGAGCAAGACGAGGAACTAATAGATAAATATCAAATTATAATGCGGCATAAAATACGTGTCAATTGCTCAGTTCGTTTCCTTCCTTTTTTCTTTTTTTTGTACAGAAAAATAAGTAGACATACCTTTTCAGTCTTTTAGCAGCATTTCATCATGTTCATATTTCATCTTTTCTTCATTGCGTCGTTATATCTAAATTATAAATGAGCAATCTAGTCGCTGTTGGCTGCTGCGTGCTGGTTGATGATGGTAATAAGTTTTGGGTACATTTTATTGATTAAATTTTGTTACTGCTGCTTGCTCATTTCCATGTTTCTTCCGATTCTTCTCCGTTTTTCCTTTTTTGTTTCTTAACACTACTGTCCATTATCACGGCTTATATTATTATTCACTGTTCGTTCTTCTCTCTCTCTCTACATTTGATTGTTTTTTTCTTCTCACTGAAAATCTGCACTTACTTTGCAAAAGGTGTTTTCCTTGTGTTTAATCAAATTTTAAAAATAGGTATACAGCTTGCACTTTGTCCGTCTTTACTGAACAAGAAGCACGTAGATGAAGTAAAATATTTTTTTCAAGATGAATCTCATTTATTCACAAAGAGAAAAAACAAACATGCAATAAGAGTAAAGGAGAAAAAGAGAAAGAAACAAGGAGAAGGGAGGATGTTGATGATAATGATAGGTGCGTAGCAGTAATGCAACGACAATGAAATAGACGTGGAAAGAAAAAGAGGATCTGTAAAAGGGTTTTTTATTTGGCAACTTTAAAGCCTCCTTTTCCTCTCTGCTCTCCTTCAGCAAAGCTCTCGCTTCTCTTTTTTGCTAAATACTATTAGCCACCAGAGTGGAGGTGCCGTTGTGATGAATGATTTAAAAAAAGTTTTTACTGTTACCGCGACTTACTACTCAACAACTTTATACTCTTTGGTGACATTTTGAGCTTTTGTACTTTACATGTCCTCTTCTCACTTTATTTCTTTCTCTTTTCGTATTTCCATGCCACTCTTGTTCTTGTGTGTCCATATAAATGAATGCATTAAGCTCAGGTTGTCTACTTTTGCAAAAGTTTAAATCCACTTCATTGTTTCCCCCTTGTTTCCATCGCTATTACTTTTAGCTAGCTATACTTTTAGCATGCAATGCATTTTTTTCTTATTCCGCTGCTAATTTAAGAGGGACGTACAAGCAGAGGGAGACACATATCAGCCATGTAGGTAAATGAACTACAAGTTGTTATGCTGTTGATGCTGCTACAAAACTATAACTGACAGCAAGAACTACCCACTCTTTATAATACACCAACATGCATGGTCCACATCCCCGTTGGACTAATTAGACTCTCAACTCTATAACTCACTCAATAATATTATGATTGAAGCTTTTGGAATTCTGCTAATTATCATTGATGGAAAATTCAACGGGAAATGTATTATTATTGTATGTCCATATACGTGCGGAATGTAGACGCACATGCAAAATGATGATAGTAATAATATCGAATGAAAACGAGTTTGTTTCCCTTTCCTTTGTCATCTAGTTCTCTAATTCTGTTTTTGTGATCTCGTTCTTCTCCCTCTTTAGACAAAGTCAAACAATGAACAAGACTTAGGTCGCGTAAACACACACTCATGTCAGATTACAAGAAAAAACATCCTAGCAGGAGGATACGATTACAATAAATACACACATGGACTGCTGCTGTAGCTTCACACGTCGTAACAAAACATGGCACAACATAAAGTCAAATTACTCAACAACAATTCATTGTATCTGCCAGTCAGTCAGTGAGACATAAAAGAAGAAAGAAAGAACAACGCAGAGAATAGCGACCATCTCCTTTTACAAGCTTGGCTACTACTACCACTGCACTACCATCAAATGATCATCATCAGCATCGTGGTCACTAACAATAACAAAATTCAACAACAACACACAACATGCCTCATAAAGAACACATTTAAAGTAATGAGGAAGAGCTTGTTGTCCGTAACTAAACTCCAACCCTCTGATTTCCTGACTAATCAATCCTCCAACAAGCTAAACTAAACCATGGAACCTCTTTCTGCTTTTTATTATTTTAAATGCGTTGTATTGTATGCGTTGTATGTACAAGTATACATTGTTAATAAAGTGTCTCCAAAAAAGCTGGACAATCACGAGTTACACGAGTTGAATAGGGATGACAGTCAATCCAGTTGACAATTTTTCACTGCCGTCCCCATGTCCAAATTTTTAACTGCTCAAATTAACAGCAATATTCATTTTCAACTTCAAAAAAAATCTGAAACTGGACCACCATCAACCAACGTTGTGGTGGTGCACCATGATGACAATAGCTTTGTTATTATTATTATCATAAGTAAAGAGCAGTTTCCATAGTAGATACGTAAAAGGCTTGGAATCATTATTGCTATTATTTTTTTATCAGTAACATAGTCTAATTGCTTCAACTCTCATGTGCACCAATTTATGCTGCAAGTTTCAGGATAGTCCATGAATAATATATTATGTATTTACGGTACAAGTGGGTAGGGTACCTAAATGTCACGTTCTTGTTGGATTATAGTACCATTTCTTCATCGCCTACACACACCACCTTCACTATTTATCATTTCATTTAATGCTCGATTGACACACTAAATCTTGCTAATATGGAATCTTTAGTGTCATATCATTCTTATTATTATTATGATTGTGGGCCAAGAGTGAGCAACAATTGAATCATGTACAAATTTTTCACTTATTATATTTTTTTAAACCTTTACCATAGCCATGTTTCTATGTTCCTTTATATTTATTTTATCGTACGCCAGTTAGTCATTGTGCTGTACCTGCAACTACATCATCTTCATAAAAGTAAATTTGACGTGATATGATAGTAAAAGTTCATTAAGAGAATTTTGAGAGAGAATAAGATGCGAGCAGGAGTGAGATGAAGATAGCTGGTGCTTTCCATTGCAAATAATTTTTTTTCACAAGATGCATGATGTTGATATTCACCATTTCATGGATGACGGTCAAGGGGAAGAAGACGGTTTTAGGGCTTTCTTCGCCCACTTTCATTCTAAATAATGTTCAAAGTCGCTACATGACTTCTCATTTACAACACAAACAAACTGTACACACGGTTATTTACTACAATGTAGTTACGTTCACCCGAGAGAAAAGTGAATGATGATCGTGAGTATCATTTTGATCATCGTCGTTATTATCATCATCAACTGCGAAAAAACAACAATGAAAAGAAACAATGTACATGATGGTGCAGGCAAAAATGCAACGTAGCAGTAAAGTAAGCTTATCTTTGAAAATAATAATAGCATAGTATACCTGGTATCATGGCATGTCGTAGGATGATGATGAGAGAGGAGAAAAATGCAAGGAAGATGTCAAGTTGATCATGTTTATTTTTCAGAGTAGGAAATAATCAGCAAGGAAAAAAAGTAGTGGTGATGGTGGTGTGTGAGTTAGTTAAATAAAAGAATGAGAGGAGAGATGAATCAATATATTGAATTACATACTTCATTGATATCCATCGGTGAATACACAATACACCTACTACTTGTATAAAAAATCACACAGTATTTTTATATACCTACCTGCTTACCTACCTACTCACTCATTTTTTCTCTTTTATCATCATGAATGAACAGAATCTTTACCTGAGAGCATAATATATCATCATCATCCCTCCTGCTCATCATCATCATCTCATTGCATTCTAATAGAGTAACAGTAACCGCAATAATTCAATCTAATGCGGTAATAAAACTTTAAATATTGTTCACGTGTAATAACAATAACATATTCTTCTCTTGTGACTATCAATCCTTTGATTGAATGACTCTGTTGGTTGCTTCAGCATTCCATATTATTGGACTGTTGGTATGCCAGCTTCTTTGTTTAAATAACCAGCAAAACAAATGATGTGAGGAAGAAGGCAGGGCATGCCTAATACTTCACTTTTGCTAGACAGACGCTGCAGGTCAGGTGAAAAAAATGAGCAGTTCTTATACGGTGGTAATATTAATATTATTATAGTATCATTCTCATCGTCATCATCATCAAATCAGTATTATCAGTACAGCCACCACAAAGCACATAATATTATGTATTTTTGATACTTGATTCAATTTCGAATGATATGATATTGTTAGCGCTAGCACACCAACGCATTCATACCTACCGCTTTGATTTTCATCTTTGTATCATCATAACTATGATTATCATCATCATCATCACCGTTGCAACTATACCAACCTCAGCTCGTTGCTTCATTTTTGTACTGTGTGCCTGTCTGAGGTACACATATGCATTTTTCTTGGTACAATACATACCTTCACTTCACACACGTACAAAGGAAGAGAAAATAAAAATGTATTATGCATTGCATGGCGATGTAAACGGGAATCAATATCTCCAAGAAAAGGTACACCTGCTGATGTTTCTGAGTGACCGACCGAGACAGAATCTCATTCGAAATATAAAAAAGAAAAACGCATTTACATTCTCATCACCCTCGTCAGCAACATCATCGGCACCATCATCATCATCTCATCTGCCTCCTTTTGATGACGAGAAAGATATGTAATATTATATTATTATGCATGCACTATATATAAATATATCTGCATGTAAAAGAAGATAAAAAAATATTATGGTGTGTTACATTGCTAGCTTTCTTATTTCTCCTGCCTACTGAATCCTTTAGCCTCTCTGGATTTGATTTGGAGCTTTGCTTCTATTCAGTGATAAGAAAGATTGCTACAAAAGAAGAGGAGAGATGATGATCAAATGAGTTTTTCTCCATCATACTATATTTGGTGGACAGATGCAGAGAAAGATTCATTCTAGCGGTGCAGTGGTGGTGATGATGGTAGGCATGAAAATAATAATGGTGATTCCTTACAAGTTGATATTACCACAGAGAAAGAAAAAGTAATGAAGCCAGTACCAATAATAAAAAAGCAAAAAAGACTCTAATCCCAAATGTCATGACATAATGGGTCAATAATATGCGCAATCCGATTTTTTCTCTTAGTGCCATTCAAAATTTCATTTTCATATTCAAACGATCGTCAAAAGAAAATGACAAAAATGCCAGATATTACTATTACAGTAAGCTTCTATTATTAAAATGTAGAGTATTGTCGTTGCTTCAAAAGTAGCAATTTTTTTAGATACCTAATCAATTCAATTTTCATGTATGTATTGTCTTGGTCCTTTGATGCCTGAAATGCTCGGAAATTGGCAATCCATACATACATGCATATAACTGTAGTAACGTCAAAAAACATAATGCCAGCCGAATTTCGATCTCAACAAAATCAAAAAAAAGCAAGAAAAGAAGAAGAAAGTGATGATGATACGCTGTAGAGTAGTGCTAAAAATGGCAGAGATTCGCAACGTGCAAATTATATGACCGTATAAAAGTATTATACATCGTTTTTTATTGCTACATAGTAACATATACCATGCTAAAAACATTCTTTTCAAATATGTCCATGATGACACAAAAGAGCATTTCATTATTGCCCACAAACGAAGATTTAACGATCAGTGAAACTGCTGCTGCAACCCTCCTGCTGCTGCTTCAGATAAAAAAGTGCCTTAACAATAATAATAGTTTTTTTTCTCCTTTAAATTACAATACAAAATAAAAAATCAGTGCATTTAAGCATGTACTACTCTATTTTGTGATCTCATTCTGCACTTATTTTTTACACACAAGAGAGAAGAGGGAGACGACACACGGCAAGACAATCAAAAAATGAATTGTTATACTGTTCTCCACTATGTTTGGTGTGTTTTTATTGCTGTAAATGTTGATGTTGTTTTGTGATTGTTAATAATAATGATGCACTGTTGGTTTCATTTAGGTATGAAAAGTTCATAAAACCAATGTTCCAAATTTTCGCAGCAACCGTTGCGGTAATAATCACAACATCAAGTACAAGTAAAAGGAGTAGACATAAATATACATACATATTCACACAATACGCACGGTTGATGACCTTTAGACCTATGGTTTGGTTGACCTTTGATATTAGATACGAGAGAGCAATATATACCTATTCAGTGTAACTTTTTTGTTTCAACTTGGATGATCATTATTGTTATTATTATTATCATTGTAACAGAAGTAACTCGTCAGCTCACTAATAATCGGCACAATTGGCTGATGTGGGAACAATGAATGATCAAGTGGAAAAGGAAATGATTAGTTAAAACTCACCATCACTTAACAACTGGCTGTTTAAGAGTATGCAAGTATCTCTGAAATCGTCGTGTTCATTTGTTTGTGAGCTTAAAATGATGGTTGTATGAAAAATGCGCCGAAAACTAATTGTGACTTTGATAGAAATCTTAACGTTATTCATGCCACATGTTTTTCTTAATATTTTTTGCAGAGAGAGTGCTAGTATATTTAAATACGTTAAAAGACTTTTGGCGGAGTGAGCGGCGAGCAAGATTTTTTGGTTGAGCACCAACCAACTGGTTTATCATTATGATGATTATGTATGTGATTAGGCATATCGTCCCCTTTAAAACAATAATCACCAAAAGTGCCTCCACTAACAGTGACTTATATGACTGTCATATATCTTTTCTTGTTTTTTTTCGCTCGTTTTATTTTTTTTCCTTTACTTCCCAGTTCTCTGTCATCCCACATGACAGATGATAGTTAATTCATGGTGTCGAAAAATGTTTGCATATTTTATCTTGGAATTAATGGTGTGCAGAGAGGCAAGTCACCCCACAACAATAATAACAATTATTTTTGTTATTATTATAACAAAGTAAAACAATGAAACGGTACTGCGTTTCTAGCATAAAGGACCAAAAACCATTATTATTAGTGCATTATTATGTTAACAAAGTGAGAAAAAGTTCATTATTCCGACAAAGTGTAGGCTGTACAAAAAATACAAAACAAGCACAAAATATACCGTTGCTGGTACACAGTATTGAATACTACTTATTATGATTATTATTGCAGTTGGTTGCTTAGCTATCAGCACCACCATCACTTCCAACGCCACTTGCCACCATATTCTCTGACAAGCTCATAAAAAAGCAGTATTTCATTTTTTATTTGCAACAATGTATGAATATGGAATGATGATGGACCACGTTTTACTATGAATATGGAAAGTGATGTGGATAGAATTTTATTAGACTGCTGCTCTACAACTTTTGTCTCTTTCTCTCTCTCTCTCCTTCTCTCTCTCAGTTACGATCTATCTCTCGGCATGGATTGATAAATTTACATAAATAAATTTGAAATAATCCTTCTTTCCATATTAATGATAATAAATGATGATCTCGAGTTAAGTCAACATACTTTTGTTCTTCCCAGAGACACGCCAGGAGTAGTCAAAATAGTATCAAGCGTGCGTGGAGATAAACACAGGGTATGGGAGCTTGTATATGAGGAGGAAAAAATCATGATATTCGTTTGAAATGTTTAGAGACGAGGAGGAAGGTTAAATGACCTGCTGAATTTCCCCGGAAAACGCTCATACCATTGCTCATTTTACTACAAGAGTAATGCCTAACATTTATGAAGTGATTTACAGTTTTTTTCAGTTTCTCCTTAACAATGAGACTGTTAACAAGCCAGTACTAAAAGCTTCAACACCATTCCTTGTTCTTATTCAGGTATGTATGGGCATGCTACTATAACATACACATAAAAACAATGATTATTATTATATCATCATCAGCAGATAGCAGATGAGGCGTCTACACGGACAGCACAAAAAATATTATTCTGTAGCTGTAAAAGAACAACACGGTTCTTTCTTTTCGATACTGGTGGTTGTTGATAGTGATCTCTGGGAATGTGAAAAAATGTGCAAGCTTCAATAACCTTTTCAATCATCATAAATAAATATATACCAGCAGCAGCAGCAGAAACTATCAGAAAAATGAGACAAGTCTAGTAGTAGTCGTAGTAAGTAGTAGCATCAGTAGATTATTATGAAATGGTTCTCTTCTTCTGGCTATTGCCCAAATCCTATCATGATTCATCCTTCTTACTGCTTACTTTACTCTTTGTCCAAATGATACTGCCCTGAGCATATTGTTACCTTGCTGCCTTTTTGAATTTTTATTTCTCTTCTTTTCCTCCTCTCTCCCTCTCGTTCCCTGCTTGGTGTTAGGTAGTGTATAATTGTTTTTTTAAATGCAATACGGAAACTCGACAAACTGCTAGAAAGAATGTGTTTTATGACGGTGACGACGACGATGAGGGTGCCAACAAGAAGAAGCAAGTGCAAAAATGTTACTTACTACATATATTAAACTTTACTACGACAACGACTACTATTATTACTACTAGCACAACTAGAAAGAAAAGAGTACCTGTCTAAAGTAAGTCGTAAATCGCTCCACGTAAAAAACTTTTTTTCTTAGTCTTTTCCTTTTTTCATCCGTGTTTACCATCATACCACGGCTGCTGCCTATAATGTACCTGTGAAGCTGCTGACGAGGACGACAACGACGACGATGATGATGTAATGTATAACAACAATGTGTACACCCCTCCGGAAACTTCCGTGCAATTATCAAAGGTACGGGATTCGAAAGAGAGAAAATAATATATTATACCACCATCACCACCACCACGAAACAACAAAAACTCAGAAGAAAGGGAATTTGAGTCAGGTTTTAATTAAAACTAGTCGAGTTTTGTGCTATGTAAGCTGTCGTTTTTCGCTCGTAAAGCAGTAGTCCTTTCATCAAACAGCCATGTAGTGTATGTATGTTTACTACAGCTATATAGAAAAAGTAGTAATAAAGTAACATGTACTTAGAGTATCATGCTTGCCAAAAAGCAGAAGGAGAAAAAAAGCTTCAGGACATTTGATCGTGGCCGTCATTGATACGACACGCAGTGAAACAGCACACATATAGCAGCTCAATTATTAGTTTTTATTCAGTTAGAAATGAAACTCTTTTTTTATTCTGTCGTAGCGATGGCGTTGATGATGATGATGTTCTTGCTATTGGTATTAAAAGTATCCGCTCTTGAAACAAGCATAATAAATACCTATCTAAATACCGAGTAGAAAAAAGAATGCAGTAGAAGTGGTGGTGATAATGATGTTCAATATTTTTAGTGTGCTAAAAGTAAAATATGTCTTTTTATGTTTTTACAGACAGAACAACACTACGTTAACAATGCAAAAACAAGATAAGAAAAAAACTAACCAAGAGAAAACAAGCAAGGTTTTCGCCTTTACTGCTCATTTAACTTGAAGGAATGGCAGCGACAAAAAATATTTATTTTTTGTAGAAAAAAAGTTTTTTTTTCCTTCTTCTTACAAAAGTGAATCCCGTTGTTATCATTCACTTTTTTAGCAAATATCTACTCAACAGTAAAACAGTAGTAGCAGAAGGAGCAGCAACACTTGTGGTTGTACATGAATATAGTCTAAAATAATATAAAGTTGCAACTACACACAATGCATACAAGTAATACATTTTTTGTCTTGTTGATTCTCTTGAATTGTTCTTCTTGTTATGTAGTTTGCTTGCTCTGCTTGCTTATTACCGTGTTTATTTTTCGTGTTACCTTCCATCTTGTTAACCAACAGCAGCAGCAGCGACTGGCGAGATAGTAGCGACAAAATAGGTGAAAGAAAAGGAATACCTACGAAAAGGATGCTACTACTTTATCCACTAAACTTTACATCTTTCATCTCTCGCTTCCACTTTTGCAGTTTTTTTTCTCTCTCTCTTGCTCTCATCCACCTCCTCTTCTTTCCTTGTTTTTCTGCTGATGTTTTAACACCACCTTGTTCCTACATTTCTCTCTCTTCTCCCATACTACTGTAAGGCTCTCTATCAGCCTTCTATTCATACACCCTTTTTCAAATGTTTCAACGTGAGCATAAAAATTTCATGCGTGTGAAAGTTAGCTTTCCATCCATTATGGTCGGGTAACATTTCTAGTTCGTTGGGTTCCCCATGCTTGACGAAAAAAACTAGTACAAACACGGTTGCTACATACAGCACAAAAGCAGAGGCGATTTTTTTTCTTCCAAAAAAGCACGTGCATGTGTGGGTATCTTGTATATTATCATACCACCATCACCTTATATTCAAGTATGCATATTTATGAGCTTGTGTTGTTACCTACCTAAATCCTTATACGTTTAGGTACTTTTTTCGCATTTTTAGAAAAAGAGGGGAAAATCGGCCATGTTTTTCCTTGAGTGAAAAGATACGCTGGCAAATGAAATATGTATCGTAGCAGAAGAATCCAAAGAAAGAAGACGCAGCAATTCCCAGTTAAGCTTGTAGCATACTTCAATCCATCAAAAAATGTGACTTGAATTTCAAATGACATTTATATGGTAAATAAATAAATAGGTGTACTGTATATGTGTAACTAAACTAAAATCACCTTTCAGGTCAGTTTTCTTTTTCTTGTATTATATCATGTGCAGTAGTTGTTGTAATACCCCAAAAAAGCATACAAGAAATAATATTAGCATAATGTGTGTTAGTAGTCGCGTCGCTTTTTAAAGGGCAGAAGAATGAAAGAAAGAACAAGGCTGCTCAACAACGTAAACTTTGGCTTGTATAAACGCTATTTTATTTATTAGTTTGCATTATAAAGATGATTACAATTCTAAAATGGTTTTCTGTACATTTATTTGCCACCGAGGTATGTGCTTTTTTGGATGTTATAAAAATAAAAATAGAAATAGAAAATACACAAAAAATATAGCAGGCATAGAGAAAACGTTTTGAGCTCGTGCTGCGCTTGATTCATTTCTACTTACAACAAGTGTAGGTATTTGGTTTCTTTCTGGAAATAGAGATAGAAATCCAAGGTCATTTGTTTACCATATATTTCCACCAGTTTTATTATTATTACATTTTGAGAACAAAAAAAATATATGACCATAATATCATGGTGATGATGATGATCAGATCACGACAATCCATGAGTTGAACTACCGGCTTACTCCATTCTCAATTTTTGTAGAGAGACGACGCTCACATGGTGTTGCGTTATTAGAAGACTTTACTAGCTGCTATGTATTTATGCCCACGACATTTATTATTGTCAGAAGTGGACGTTTTTCTGGTCCATTTTGTTTTGACCATTTAAAAAATTGAGAAGGTAATATTTACATACGTACATCATATTACTCTATATTTATATAAGAATATAATGAACTCTGCCTCTTCCACAAAACTCTTGATTTCCATTTTTGTGCTGGAATTTAAATGCCACTGATGGAGTTGATGCAGGCATTTTTAGACAAGTGAATCACGTTGGCATGCATGTAGAGCAAAATTTATATTTATTATTATGCAGTCTATTGCATGCGTCTTGCCATGCCAGTTTAATGTTTACAGAGAGAGCGAACTTGGTTTTTTCTCAAAGCGATGCGACCACTTTCAACGCTGCCGTTGTGAAAGTGTAAAACGATCTGATCATTGTTTTGCCTGATTCGTAAGTGTGGCTTATTGTTTCTACTATAAAATATTAAAAAAGAGCAATTCAACTAATGAGCAGCATGAATTTTGCAGCAAGTAAAAAACATGTACCACGCAAGCATAAATGTTATCCTATCATCATCATCATTATCACATGACAATTCCATATTAACTTGGTTCACAATATGTACAATAAAAGATTTTCAAAAATGCTCGTCGAACGTGCCCATTACACTGTAGTGTGTGTACTCGATTTCATGGGAAATCTTTAAAAATTTTGCATGTTGATAAGACAAAATAAAAAAACTGTAAATTATATGCTTCGACCATTATTATCCTGATCAACAATAAAACATAAAAAAATGATACGGCACTATACCTAGTTGTCTGCAGGTATGTTGACGGAGAATCATATATTTTTATCTGTGTAACAACCTCTTTAAAATGCAGAAAACAGCCAGTTGTCCTTCAAGACATAAAATTTGAACAACGAACAAACGAAGCGAATTTCTTATCCCCTTTTTATTCCTCTTCTTCTACTCTGTCGTCCGCGTTTGTGTGTGAAACCTCAACAGCATTGAGTTAGTCATGCATGACTGTATTTTACCGTTGGACATTAGCAATGTGAAACGCGATCAGTAGTAAAGTGATGGTGGTGGGTAGGATATGTATCAAATTACTATAAATGCTGTGTGGCATAATCCTTATTAAAGCCAGAGCAAGAGAGAAAGATTTTGCGATTGTAGATTTTTTGTATTATTAAATCCTCAAAAAATGTGTATAAATATATATTATCATTTAAGCAAACTTTTATTTCGATGCAGCAGAGATGTTATAGGTAGATGTGGTGATGATGACCACTTGTATACATCAGCATAAAAGTAAATGGATTTTTGCCATATTCAAACATTGTAATAGATAAACATCAATAGATACTAGACCACAACAACAACATCTCGTTGTAGATATTTCGCAAGGAAAAATAATCCATAGTTTGTTTGAGGAAAAAGTGTAACCAAAAAAGAAACATTTTGCACGCACACACCAGAACAAGAAGAAAATTGACGATATCCAATTACCACTCCAACCCTATATTCGCCATCACTACTACTAGCAGCCCCATCACCACCACTTTTATAATTCGCAACTGTCAAGTGTATACTAGGAGAAGAGCCAAAAAATCGACACTTTGTCCAAATTGTTATGGGGATATCGGATATCATGGTGAATTGCATTATGGAACATTGTAAATTGGTGCATGACGACCAACGAGCAATTACCACTTATCGTATAAAATAAAATGTATATCCATTCCGTTTTCAATACAGTTAGCATTTTACTTGATTTTTTTCCATCATCACCTCATCATCATCAACGGTGGAGAGAGAACGTTGCCGTTGTCACTATGCTACACTTTTTTCTTGCTTTTTTACTGGCTGGCTCCATGTATAACTTTCTATTGTTGCTTCTTCTCCAAAAATAATATAGTATGTTCGTGAAATACGTTTCATTGTAGCCAACAAAAAGTTAAGCCATGTCAAAATGGAAACGTTTTTATCGCTACTGCTCGTTATGAGCTTGTAAAGCAGACATTCGTCACGTTTTTTTCTGTCTGCCTATCTACATCTCTCATTCTCTCCCTCTCTTTTCCTTTTCCATTCCCAATATAATATTTTCTCTGGACGATGCTAACGTTCAAGTTGAAATGACAGTGCGTTGAGAACAAAAGGGTTATCTATCCTATTTTTTCAAGCAGGAAGGAAGTCTTTCAATTAACCATAATAATAATAATAATAATGGCAAGCATGACAAGGAGAGAGAGAGAGAAGCTTCCAAAATCAATTCAGCTGTGAAGTTGGGTAGTGCAGCAATAAATGGCAAAAATGATTGCACGTACCATATTGCTTGTTATAGCACGGATGTATGTACATGTAAATCCTTGACTGTTATTCTGCAGAAAAGGGCAGTTTATGGATAAAAACTGTATTCATGAATAAATACATGTTATATCAGAGATTTATTCACTCTGTTTACTCAATACACGGCGGAGAGCCGTATCTCACGGTCATGTTCATCAAAGATCATGACACCATCAACATCGTCGTCAATGCCATGACGACGATGACGATGATGATGAGGATAGCGATAGTAGTTTAGTTGGAGAGAGATCCTTTTAATAAGTGTGCACTTAATCTAACCAAAAGGAGGTTTCTTTTTGGTTGGTGCCATTCGAATTCACAAAGTCATTTTTTCTCCACTTGTTCTTCAATAAACACAAAGACTCTTATGATAATGATGAGGATAATATGATGATGATGCGATGTGCACATACCTAAATGGTTTAGCAAAACACCAAAAAAAATTTCTTCCGTAGACGATAACAACTATACGACAAGGAAAGATAAGAAAAAATATATAGTCTCGTCCTTTTTTAAATGCTCTTAATTGCGATAAAAAATTGATCTTTTACGACTAGGATACACGCTGTTTACAACCCTTGTTGCGAGATAATGACAGTAAACAATATATATATAAAAGTCTTCCCTTTAATGAATTACTGCGAATGCCAGTCGTAATGAGCTACAAACAGAGTGTTTGTGGTTGTCGATAAATAAGCCTTAATACTGACTGTGTGCTGTGTACGGGAGATAGAGAAAGAGAGAGAGAGTGGAATGGTTGAACGTAACCAGACAAATATTTACCCCGTGCATACCAAAGATGTAAGCTCTCTTTGACTGCATCTCTCTTTTATTTCATCCGGAAAGCAAAAAAATGATTAGGAGGAATCCAGTCGGATGAGAAGTGTTGGGGGATGCTGATTTGCACACGATAATAACGACTGACTGACTGCACAAAATATTGAGTTTTATAGACGCAAAACGTAACTCAAGCGGCGATGAATCTTGGTTTTGGCAAGACATGGTGATGGCTATTAAGTATATTAGTACCTACCCACGTACAAGCTAGCAAAGCAGCACTGCTGTAGTGTGCATTACATAACTTAATGAAAAGAAAAGTTGTGTGTCGTTGCTGCTGTTGTTGTTGTTGTCTTTAGTCTAGTTTGTAGTCTTCGTTGTCTTCGTAATCATCATCATGATCAATAAAGAAGAAAAAACTTGATGTTCCCGTTACACCACTTGTTATTCTCATCACTATACTCACCACAAGGAACAAGTATTTTAGATGGCAATAGGCAATAAATAAAAAAGGTTAACAGAGCACTTCAATTCCTACAGGAAATTGTTGGAGGAGAAGAAGAAGAAGACGCAAGTATTGAGCCACGTCCTTTCTCATCACTTATATTACTAGCTGCAATACGTGTTGGTATTAGGTACATAAACCAGTCAATATTTCCGTGATGAACAAGAAGAGGAGGACGATGATGATGGTGATGGCTGTTTGTGGTGGTGGCTGTCAGGTGCGCCTAATAATAATAAACAGAGATGTATATGGGCAGGCATGGTATATAAATATTCCTCAACTGTATATCAACATCGACATTTGCTGATATTTAAATGGAGATTGGTGCATATTGCAAGCCTTTGTCTTTGCTTTTAAGATGAGACTAGACTCATTCATTAAGTTTAATTATGTTTTTGTTTGTACTTGTGTTCCGGTTTTATCTAAAAGTATTTGGATTTGTATTAAATCTTCTTATGGCAGTGATTTTGAGATAGAACACAGTAATTATGTCTATATTGCAACTATTTTGTTTGTCCATAGGTACACGATGGTTTCGGTCAGTGTCCGTCCAATGCAAAAAAAACAATTGAAACGAAATGCATATGCATACATAACATTACCACAACAACAGTAGATAGAGTAATTGATGCGACCGCCGAAAGCTATGAATTCCACTATGCAAAAAGTAATCATCAGCTATGTAACTACTCTTTGCCCAAGCGGTTTGTGGCAACTTTTACTTATAATTCAACATTCAGCAATCCGATGTCTGCTCTCATTGCATAATCATGTAATGCGTATCAATAAATCGGTGCAAAAAGTAGCCTGATTGTGGTTTTTAAAAAGTGGTGTTCCTTTGTAGTCTCTAAAACATGCTAAGCCAACAGTCAATGAAAAATGGAGGAACAGACAGACATACTACAGTACAGTTTCAATAATTAGACCTGTAAGCTCAGCAAACTGCTTTCCACATGAACAAAGGAATGCTAATAATGCACCCACGTCCGCATCCTTCTTATGTCATCGTCATCATCATCATTATTATTACCACCTCCAACCAAATAAATTTTTTTCTAGAATCAAAGGCTCATAAATTTGTTGTAATAATAACGGTAAACTCCATCGATAAACTTTGTGCAGCTAATTTATTACAGACAGATGAAGTAGCTTTCCTTATAAAACATGTCATTTGAAATTTGTGTCTTTTTAAAATACAAAAACGGTAACTTTTTTTATTAATAAACATTAGCTTTGGCTAATAATAATTATCACAGTGTGTGCAAGTAGTATTACTTGAGAAGATGCAACTAGGTATTTAAATTAACCTAGTTACCTACCTACACTACCTACCTTTATTACGTAAATAGCAAGTAATGGAAGCTTTCAGATGAGGCCCACCCACCCACTCTTTTTCAACTTGCCTCATCTGATGATCCTCAAACAGTCTTATTATCATTCTCTCTCTCTGGTCTAGTTTGACTACTGGCATAACCAACTCATCATCTCCCTCCATTCAAAGATTTATTTTTTGATAATTTATCCTTCACACTTGGAATGTTGCAAAACGTCAATAATAGCTTGTCATTCATTTCTTAATGGGCTTTCAGTTAAAGGGAATGAGCAAGGAGTCCTGCTAAAATGGGTTTTCCCACCAAGCAGCCCATTATACATAAAGGGAGATCAAAAATGTTACGCTAGGGTTGACATATTGAGCGCCACCATTATCGCATCAACGACGACGTTGAAGGAAAAAGCTTTATTTCTTTTGCTGCTAACAAACTGCTGCTGCTGCCGTTGCAGCATTTGTTCATAATATACGTCCATTCTGCTTCCACGCCTTTTTATACAAGCAAATATACAACAAACCGTCTTTTTGACTTAAATCACGACGATGACGCAAAAAGAGAGAGAAAGAGACAATCCTTCTATTTACTTTATTTTCATCATGATCATCAACTAAAAGAGCCGAAAAAGCTTTCAAAGGGAACATAATCATCTTTACTATTATAACTGTCATCGACTTACAAATAAAATAAATGGTATCAGCTGAAATATGTGCATACAGTATCATAGTTGCAAGAAGGAGGATTTGAAGCTGTATGCTTGAACTTTTAAATGTATCAAGTGTTATAATCCGATATGCAAACGCAACGCATGCATGCATGGATTCGCTTTGCCTAATTTTCTACAAGGAAAAGGCGCTTTCCGCATCAATGAAAATCTAGGAAAAGTCCTACATTTAACTGTAATATTAATAATAGTAATGATTCAACTTGTTTTAAGTGGATCTGTGCATTTTACAAAAGGGCAAAATTACGCACCACCACCAATGCCATTAGAAGATCCAAAAAACGCCATAATTTTCTTTAAGATATGTATATAATAATAAACATGATGTTAAGTAGGTATTTTCTCACAAAACAGCTAGATTGAATCACTGTAAAGTGGCTGACTATATTAGGCAGGCCTGTTCATAAACCTACATTATACAAGGTTGTCTCTAAAAAAGAATTTATACTACAGGATAGTACTTTTAATGGACATGGGAAATGACAGGAAATCCAACACATTTCCGCAGTAATAATAATGTAACTTTGTATTCAGTTTGTAGACCTTTACTGTTCCGTTTTTCTACGCGTGAATATGCGACTATATGACTATACCTATAAACTTATAAGCCGAAAGGAACATGGCCAGAATGAGTGGTGGAGATGAAGAGAATATGAAAATTTTTAGGTGACGTATAAAGCGATACTGAACAAGGGAAATTGCAAATGGTACAGGCTAAACTCGTTACTGCTGCTGATGCTGTGAGTGAGCCATTTCTAGAAAAATATGAACTGGGGTGATAAAAAGTAAATAGAATGCTAGGCATGTATAATTATAATATTATGAAGTTGGTAGTTTTTGGTAGTGCATTATTTCGATGTCTGTGCCCACAGCTGTACAAACAAAAAATTATTCATTCAGCTTGACTTTCCTCTCTCTCTCTCTCGTTTGGTTCCTCTCCATACCTTAGAAAAAGCAAATATTAGAGTAAAACTCAAACTAACTAAACTACTAACTAGCTTATTATATAGACAAACATAGAAAGCAGTGAACCCTTTGCTTACCTTACAACCACCATCATCGCCACGACTGAACTAAATGAAAAGAGTCGTGTCTTTATCTAAAGGATACAAAGTAATTACGTAGCCTCCTAGGCTGTCGTCTAGTCTACCGCTGCTTAAAGCTATTATATGTGTGCTAATAATTGTGCACATTTTATACAAGCATTTGGAATAAGAATAATAGTTGTGCATGATGCGACGCGACTGATGCGAGTAGAGTTGGGAGAAGGAAGATGAACACAAAAGGAAAAAGAGGAGCAATGGCAAATGTTACATTTGCAGAGAGAGAGAGAGCTAGCAACTGGCTGTGAGTGGATAATGCATGAAAAGCGAGCTTTTCCCTAGTTTTGTGAATTCATGAGAACTGCGATAATGAATGACAAATGCAGGCAAACAAAATGAAAAATTCATGACACATGGCGATATGGATGATGATCCTTGGCGGTGGTATGGAGTTGGCTACATTGTGGTGGTCGTGGCAAAAAAGATAAAGATAATAAAAAAATATTATAATGATGATGATGATATTCAGAGTTTTGTAGTAAACTGGGGACATTTTACTCCCTGCATAGGTGAAATAATATATTATACCTTTGCCTATTTGTGCCGTGGTAATGACGGAGGGACGACTGGTAGTTAGTGGTAGGGAGCTACTACAACCGTTTGCTTTCTTAACAAATTCATTGTCGAATGAGAAAAAATCGCGACAAAATCGTGTCTTGTTTTCAGTCTCCAACTCTATCAAAGTTGGTAGATATATTTTGAATGCTTATTAAAACCTTTCTCAGCAGCAGCAGCTTTACCCTTAGTATTTTAAATATCACATTGCCTTCGTAACAAAAAAAACTACCGAGTTGAAATCAAACTAAAAAACAGCAAACAAACTTCACAAATTGTCGTTCGTTATCATTGCTATCATCGCACATCATGCCTACATACATGCTTGATGTTTACAAAAATATTTAGGAGGACAATACAAACTCTCTTTTTTCTCGTTCGTTTGTTTCGACGAAAATTTCACAGGAATGCAAACAGAATGATAGCAAAATCCTGACTGACACAGTGGGTAAACTAGCTGACGGACTGTTTTTGATGGCGTCATCATTATCATCTAATCCGAGGCCTTTTTTTCAAAATGTAGCAAATTCCCAGAACATTTGAAGCAAGTGTCTACACTTTGAATTCAATTGATTTGAACATTATTTTTTCATGCTGATATCGAGTGAACATACACGTGTGTAGTCAGATCCACTGTGTGAATCACATAAATCACAATAGATTCGTGTGTGTACACATTCCTATTATTAACCAACACACACACACGGAAACAATGCACGCGACTAAAAAATGCCCAACCCATACAACAGAGAGCATTTTGACATTCAGATATTTTTTTCATGACTTTCATCGTGCATTCTACCTGCATCATCATCAATGTCAAACAAATGATTTGCTAGATAAAAACTCTTAAAGGTATATCAATCTCACGGTCAAATGCTGCTGCTGGGCTTATTTTAAGTAATATTTTTTGTGGCAGGTCGTTTTACAATGGGGAAAAACGATCATTTCAAATAATATATTATAATAGGACAATTAACTGGATCACTCTACTGCAGGAAACATTATTTATTATTGTTGTTCACTCCAGGACAATTGAGCTGCTGCAATTGAGTTACGTAACCAATGAAGAGAAAATAGTGATATAGATGAAATCGTGCATATGAAATACAAAAATATATATTCTTTTTACATCATGTTAAACAGAACAGGAGGTTTGAAAGAGTGAAACTTGGGTGTTTATTTGTCAGCGGACAAGATAAATTGTCCCGACTGCGACTAAGACTTATAATGTTTTGTGGGTTTTTTTACAAATTCTAATAATCTTCAGCACTTTTCCCCATTTTTTCAACTCCGCTACTTGTTTAAATCTGTTTGATCTTGCTTTATATTTTCACTTTTAAATGCTACCAAACTTTCTGTTTTACTAACGATAGCTATAATTAAACCATAATTTATACATGCTGCGTCGATAATAACAGACTAGTCACTTTTGCGTTTTTCTACTCGATTTTCTATTTTTTTTGCGATAAAAATATCTATTTCACCATTCCACTTTACCATGCTCTCAAGTGCTCTCACATAAAAATATAAGAATTATGCCTTTTAGCGTGTTTCTAAACATCCTTCTCCATTATCGTCAGCAAGCCCTGCAAACATGCCCTGCAGACATGTCTCAAGGATCACATTTTCAAAGACGTCAACAGACAATTCAAAGGTATCATCATCAGCACAGCATAATAATATCTAGGTACATTATTTTTTCTTGGTTAAAAGGAGTGCTAGTACAGTTCTTTCTGTTTGACTAACATTTATGTTGTCGAGCTTTTGTTGGTGTTGTCATTTTTTCACATTGCACATTACAACAAACTTAACATTGAACACCGCAGCTTGTTCTCCTTATTCAGGCGCATGTTTTTTTTTATTTATGATTATTATTATTACTACAACTGCTATTATTGTCATAGGCATAGACACACATCACTAGAATATTATGCTTAAACGCTGCACTACTTGTCACGACGATGATCATTTTTTTGGAAGAGTTTTGCTTGAATGGTGTATGGAAGGAACGTTTAGGGCGCACACTTTTTTTCAATCCTTCCAGCGAAACTTTTCTCATTTGCTAAAAAAACAAGCACATCAAGAAAGTGTTTTACCAAAAACACGTACTTTTTTCTATAGAGTTTTAGCGTTTTGTAGCTATTTATCACAGAAAATTATTATGTGGCTTGAGCATAGTACAAATTGTATGCCTCTTTTGCATAACTATTAAGTTGAATGGCATGCTAGGAGTTGGTTTGTGTGTCTTATTATCTCACACTCTTATTATCACCACGCAGTGCAGCAGCAATGGTATACATTAAACAAATCGTTGTTGTGTAAGCAAACAAATTGTATGTAGTCTCTTACCTGGAGACGCTATTACAACTGATGCTGTGTATTTTTTTTTCTAAGGAAACTTGCAAACATCACATCTTGTCAGACAAGAGACGTTGAATAGCTCAAAGGCACAGCACCACCAGCATTACCAAAAGTGAAGGAAGAGTAGTAGTGTCTTTTCCACGTCATTTTGTAAACAGAATTGAATTGCGTACAACTAAATTGGAATCTGAAACAGGGTATTTCTAGCCACTGTAGAAATAAGAAGCAATAAGGCAACTTGATTTTAAAATTTTTAAATTAAAAACTCTCCCAAACAATTATAAGCTTTGTAGCTTTGTTTATCATTTTGTTAAAACGTTTATCATCATCATATAAGAAATATTAGTTGGTTAGTAAGACAAAAGGAGTAAATATTTCAGCAAAAGAGTTTATAAACCTTTTTAAAACGATCGTATCACTGTCAGTAGTAGCGACAAAAAAGTGACGGATGCGTAGAGGGTAAAAAGTGGTAATGCGTATTAAAAATAAAGAAGAAAGATAAAGCGTATGCATGCTTTTACCTCCATGATGAGCTCGCACTCATTCATCCATTCATATAGTCATCAGGAGTAGATTATGTTTGCATAAAAATGTATTTAAACCGGAAAATACGCGCACAAGTTGTTTCGTGTTCAAATCTTTTGCCAGTCAACGATGTATTTACGTTAGTGCTGCGCTGTCATTCGTTTAGCATTACTTATTAGTGCGAGTTAATTTTACTTTGGGGTTAGCAATTTCTCAGAACTGGCTACGACAGGATAAAATAACTCTTTGAGTCTTAAATAAAAATGCGGCTGTACCTACTTATTTACTAGCTTTGCATATTTTCTCATCATTATATATTTTGTGAGATTCCGCTTGTCTTTGCGAATGCAGTTTATAACAGGAGTCGAGGGCGAGGGTAATATTAGAGATGAAGTGAATGCAAGTGAAAGAAAATGATTAATACCAGAAAAGGTCGGGCAAGTAATGAGCCAGTGTAAGAATATAGTCTTGTGCAAGTGCTCAGTCAAGTGATGACGATATTCTGCTGCTCCTCTGCTACAGGCTTCTTTTGTGCGAAGGAAAAAAATTGTGATGATAATGAAGTTGCATATAATATACCCGTGTCCCTATGAATTATAAATTGCAAAATACTATTTTCTTATAATACGCAGAGATACTATATATTACTACAGTATGCACCCATCCGAGTATTTTGTATGTCTAGTCAGTAAAATGTGCACATTTCAAGACAAAAGAAGTAATATTCAGTAATATATTTATGAATGGAATTTAACAATGGGCTCAAATTCAGATATATCAAATGAATCTTTTTTTCTTCTTCTTTTGCCCTTAGCTACCTACTTACTTGCATTATCCAAGCCAGACAGTTGGACTACTCATCATTTTGACCATCACCCCAACAGCGTAAATCATGTTGAGCATTTCCTAAACTGACGCAGTGTGGACGACGACGACGCGACAACTTTTCTTCTGTTGCTGATTTTTCATTACTATTGTTGTCTTGTTGTAATTACTATGCAACAACTACTGGTACATAAACTCCTTGCCATATTATAAATTACAATTTGTTACGAAAAGCCCAAAAGTAGCAGTGAGCAGCAAGTCGTTTGTTACGATGATCATGTTGATGATTTTGAGAATGATGATGGTAGCAGCAACTTATCAAGTAGTAGAAACCATGCTCATCAGCACTTGATTAACTTCAATTAAACTGCCAAGCATATCGTCGTCAAATATGAAAACTCCTTTCATGGACTGGCGTCATTTCACGCTGTTCTTACATAGTCAGTGCGATACTCTGTTGTCGTTGCGTTGTCGTCTCAAAGATCTCATTCATCATTTTCAGTTGAATCCTACTAAATGCAGCAGCAGTTGTTGTTCTTTAGTTTATTGTGAAAATGAGAAAGGAGGGAGACTACTAGGCCAGAGTCTGTTGTTGAATTACAGCATATATCTTTACTTTGTGTCAATAATAATAATGATAAGCAGTAAGGTGCAAACCTTTTAGCAAGCATGATANATAAGCAGTAAGGTGCAAACCTTTTAGCAAGCATGATAGATAAGGGTAAGGAGCAATAAATGATATGAGACAAGAAAACAAAAAAAAGAGTTTTTAAATACTCCTTACCGATCATCATCATCCATCACGATGAAGATGATGAAACTATTATTGAGACTGCACTACTGCAAGGCAGTATCGAAACATGATAATGATACATAGTATAAGTAACAAAGTGACGACTAGATCTTTTTTTAAACGCTTTCATAAGTACATCACAAAAAATGTAGGTACGAAACTAGAGTGTAGAGTTGAAAAGTCCTGTTAAAAATAAATATGTACCAGACCAGCACTAATAAACTTTTTCTTTATCGTTCTCACCTCTCTCTCTCTCTCTCTCTCATGTGTGTTGCAAGTAATGGTTTAAATGGACCATTATTTATTTTACGTTTTTTATTTATTTTGAAGCCATTTTAGGATATATGCGTATAATGCTTGTCATGTGTGCACTATTGCATACTTAAACAAAAAATATTGTTATGTGACTTTACTGACACAAAAATGTGTACCTATAACTACTACCCAGTGCCTATATCACCACTACCACCAGCGTCATCATTATACTCATACCCTGGGCAAGGAAAGGGCTGTAAATAATGACGACTACGATGAGGATGATAATAATGATAATGATAATCATATTTGATTTTTGTTGCAAGC